>JAANBB010000105.1:0-105805 GCA_014621425.1 Cylindrodendrum hubeiense
TGTCGGTTCTGGAGAGTCCGGGGAACAGAACGCTTGTCCCCGCTGCCCGTGACGCAATCGTGCAAATCCCTGGGTTGGCACAGCCGGGTGGATACGGCCTTGTTTAGTGTATGCACTCTGTTGTTAAGCATGCTGGATTTGCCCCATAGCAGGCGGGTGTCGACTTGTCTTTTAAGCCTGTCAATCTAATGTCAGTGCGTGATTTTCTCTACATCTGTCAACTAGCCTTCTGCGTCGTCTATCAACAATCCGTGCGTCAGATGCATGTTGCTGTCAGTGGCGTCTTCGTTTGTTCTCCCGGCAAGGGACAGCTGTCGCCAGGTCGTATCCTAGTGGCTTGGCACACACGACTTTACCTGACAATCCCGTCCTCGGCGCAGTAAATGTCCGCAGCTGCCGAACATGGTGGTACGATGCCTGAAGACCCGAGATTATACGCTGCAGGTGTAAAATTGAGCGTGAATCCGGAGAAATGCAACCTGAGCTATATTTGCGGGTCTCGAACCAACTCAAGTCGAAACCTAATCGGTCCCTAGGGATGTCCATCCCATCCACGATTAATGTCTCATGGCCAAGCAGCAGGTTAATCTTACTGTTTGATTTGATGCTACTTTGTCATTTAGAAGGGGTAATGATCAACGCGCGGCAGGGGTGCTTGGGAAGCATATGAACGTCTCTTTCAGCAACCTGCATCTCGCCACGCCACGGACCTACCAAGCAGATTCATCGTGTTCAAGATGCCTTCCACTCTCACCGTGCTTGCTGCTGGGATTCTCGTCCATTCGGGACTGGATCTCAGGTCCTGGGGTGCCCTGGCTGCGAAACTGCCGTCCACGGCTCAGATCATCGACCAAAAGACCTTCAATGTCTTGAGTGATGTGCCGCCTCCGTCGCAAGCCAACGATTCAACGGTAATTTTCCCCTCACCTCTCACCCCTCACCCCTCAATCCTCCATGGGTTCTTCCCCCACTGGTTTATGTGCGCATTGCTTATTGCGAGACTAGGTGTTCCTTTGGCCTGGAGTAACTGAGGAGTCTCTCACTGCCAAGCCGTTTCATGTATACGACGATGAGTTTTACGACGTGATTGGAAAGAGTCCGTCTCTTACCCTGATCGCGACGTCTGACACAGACCCAATCTTCCATGAAGCGGTCGTATGGTAAGACCGACCAATCCGAATGTGCCCTTTTCCGTTCAAGACGATTAATAATTATCAGGTATCCCCCTACGGATGAAGTGTTCTTCGTCCAAAATGCCGGCGCCCCCGCGGCAGGAACTGGCCTAAACAAGTCCTCTATTATCCAAAAGATCTCTCTTGACGATGCAGAGGCAGTGCGAACGTCATCTAACAGTAGTGAAGAGGTAACGGTGACAACTGTACCGTCGGATCCTCAGGTCATCAACCCAAATGGTACAGTACTGATTACAAAGTTGTCCACGACATTACGCTCACAATTTCTAGGTGGTACCAACTACAAGGGTCAGATCATCTTCGCTGGAGAAGGCCAGGGAGATGACGTGCCATCAGCTCTCTATGTCATGAACCCGGTAGCACCCTACAACACCACCGGTAAGCATCACACAGCCTAGTTCTCCACCGATACGTGTGAACAGATACATTTAGAAGTCGAGTGCAAAGCTAACTGGTGACTAGTTCTCCTGAATAATTACTTCGGCAGACAGTTCAACTCGCTCAACGATCTGGTCGTCCATCCCAGTAATGGTGACCTTTACTTTACCGATACTCTCTATGGTTACCTACAGGACTTCCGCCCATACCCCGGGCTGCGAAACCAAGTCTACCGGTATAACTTCAAGACGGGTGCTGTGACTGTGGTCGCCGATGACTTTACGCTACCGAACGGTATGTTTCAACTTGAAAAGATTGCCATTATAAGTTGCTCATAATTAGCAGGTGTTACTTTCTCGCCCGACGGAAAACGCGCATACGTCACAGACACAGGAATCGCCCTAGGATTCTACGGCCGCAACTTGTCTTCCCCGGCTTCGGTCTATCAGTTTGACGTGATCAAAGACGGCACCTGGCAGAATCGCAAGACCTTCGCTTACGTCGCATCTTTCATCCCGGATGGTTCGTTTTTCTCCCCAGAGCTGTGCGTAGCCGCAACATGCTAATTCTTTTGATGCTACAGGTGTTCATACCGATTCGAAGGGTCGCGTTTATGCTGGTTGCGGAGATGGTGTGCACGTTTGGAATACCTCTGGCAAGCTGATCGGCAAGATCTATACGGGAACCACGGCAGCCAACTTCCAATTTGCTGGTACTGGGCGTATGATTATTACTGGGCAGACCAAGCTATTCTATGTCACCCTGGCGGCTTCAGGTGTGAAGCTCGCCTAATCCCTCGGCTTACCAAAACTCCATTGTGGACACAGTTCGCCTTATATTGAGATTCGGTCTAATCCATTGTACCCATGGCTTCTTATATCCCGCTACTACTAGCGGAGTATTACGTTACAAACTTTAGATATGTGTAATAAGATGATGGATTACTGCCACTCGCGAAAATGACTTTTAAATCACACGGGTTTCAAGGTAGTAGCACACCATCAGTTGATGTAAAAAGAGATCTGCCTCTATTTATTATATAATTATTTCACGTATTCAATTACGCACTTGCTACACAAGTGATTGTAATATTGAAGTCGAACAACGCTAATAATAGACTGGCTAGGTTTCTCGCCATCAGGATAGCCGACGTCAATACCCACAAATGCGACATAATGCTCAAGGATAACTTAGACATCAGATTCCCACGTTCCAATTCGGACGGTATAGCCATTCCAGTGTTTTTCGTACCATTATGAAGCTTGAGGGACTTCAGTAGGCTGGGATGAAGAATACGCAGGTCTGAGGACGGCTGGAAATATTCGCGATGATGACGGCGATGACGAGTAGCCGCTCATTGGTGTTTCAGCTGCTACCTTACTGGCGGTTACCCGTAAGAGCGGTAAGTTTATACTGATCGTCCGCAGGGTTGGATAGGTCCTGATCCACTCACTCCATTCAGCCCACCTAAATATGTTGACGGTATGCCGCATTTGTTCGGGACTCAATGACTTGCATCTGTGGTATCGACTAGTTACTATCAGTATATGTACAGCCAAAACCTTGATATTGTTCTAATCCACCTTAACCTGCCCCTCCTGATGATGCGGGATCGGCCTTGAGCTTCGTGTGCCCTTGTGTGCCCCTCACGTAAACTTCAGTCTGCGACAGACCAATTTACTTACCCTAGACTTCGGGATGGACCGAACCGTCACAAAAGGGATGGAAAGACTATGGATTTATCCTCCATTGAAAAAGGGAAATGCTATAGTGACGTGGGATATAAATTGAACTGGTCGGCCCAGGACTACTATTGTATCCGGGGCTTAAACCGTTGTTCCCATTTGTATTGAACCTTGATCTCATCTATATTACCTCTCTAAACATAACCCTTTATTCAAGGCCTCATTCAACTAACTTGACAGTTTGCGAAACCTCCTTTTCTACCATTATACCCATTTTGAGGTCCTTATCTGCTGACCAAGCACTACCCTCCCCGTTCGGTAACCTGCGATCCCTCGACGCCGTTGCGCTTGATTGGATACGACCCTCACTTCTGATGTCACCTAGCTCCAGACTCTCTTCGGACTCACCCACGGTCAGAAAGTTGCTTCTCATGTGGGAGCCCGTCTTGGGAGTGGTATTGGCCGAGTTTTTAAAGGTTCGTGATTCGTAAGACGGTCCGTCTTGGTCGGTTCGTTTTGCGCTGGAAAGGAATCGTCGAAAAAGCTTGTCGAAAATGGGTCGTAATAGGGGGGAGCATGCGACGAGAATGACAACGCCGCATTCGGCATATGTCCACGTTATAACTTCGGGTACGGAATAGGAGAAGTCGTCGAAATCGATTTTTCGAAGGGAAATTAAACGGACGATGGCAAAGATGACGGAGCTAAGAGGTTAGCGAAGCACAAGCAAGTCTGTCGAGATGAGGGCGACTCACACAATGCCAATGCCGAATATGCCAAAAAGGGCCATCTTATACGGTTTCTTGACCTGCAAGCCCCAAATAACCGGGAGGGGTAGAAGGCACATGGCCACGTCCACAATGACGTTGACGATACTGACAGCAGTGTAGCCTGCAATCTGATCCCCACAAGTGCCGACAGCTGTAGGATCCCAATTTTTCTGGATGGGTCGACATATCAACAGGCCGATGAGAAGTGTCATGATCATCCATGCTGCCTGGACAACAATGATAATCCAAGTGCAAATCTAAACTCGAGGTGGGGGATTAGCGATTTGATCAGGATTGCGCAAAATGGCAATTCAGACTTACCCAAAACATACGAACTGCAAAGACGCGCTTGAGCATCCACAGAATGCTCCATTTGCTAGTGCACATGGCAAGGCCATACAAACCTTGAACGGCCAGCATGCTCTAGCAGTGAAGTCACGAGTGTAAGTAACGCGATACCTTCGACAAGGAGTGGAGTGGTTGGTTGTAAACTTACTTGTGTCAGCCTTGCAATGTGGGTTTTGCTTAGTTGTTCCATGTGATAGCCAACACCACCAAAATACAGTACTATGTTCATCTATCAGCATTACTAGTAGCATCGCGGACCGTGGCCAAGAACTTACGCAAGAAAAATGCCACTACCATGCCATAGTAGGCAGCCTGTTGAAGTTGTGAGTTGAAGAATTCCATTGACTCTCTGAAATGCCATTTTCGTACCACGGAGACGTAGAACAGTGCATCTTCGACGTTCAGAGGTGTATGCCGCACCCGTCTCGCATATAACCGGAGTGCAGACCAGACTGCAATTAAGACGCAGAAGATGATGACCGTCTGCAGAGCTTGACGAACCTCAGTCCTTGAATTGAGCGGAACAGCCGTTGTCGTGAGCTTCTCAGTGTCGGACGTCATCGCGGCTCGTAGCGACTCGCAGAGCCGGCAGTGCGGATTGAGGTACGTTGGGAAGAACCGTTCGCCTGCAGTGTGTGGGGAAATGGGGGGACGGGAACATGTTTTTCATCATCCTTTGATCGGTCTCCATTCGCTGGGGCATCTGGGACCAGGAAATAACGCGGAAGCAGGCGTATGGGGCATTTGCCGTAGGTTTGTACACGAAGCACCGCGTTTTGCGACGCTGGGTTTCATTTTGCTCTGCGCCGTCGGGCGGATCTCGATTTTCAGGGGTCTTCCGGAGCAGGCACCTGAGGCTTTGACCAGGGTGAGTTGAGTGGAATGATGCGATGCAAGAGAGGGATCATCACGGCCTTCCTCATTGAGTATTCGTATTCTCGGCTTGCATGGAGGCGGTCCAAGTTAACTTTCGACTCCTTATCTCTCTGTTACTTGGTCATTTGAATAAAGTCATCCTGAGTCAAGCGATTCCCTGCTTGGCCCATCGATTTGATAGATGGACTGCTGCATGGCTGGGTTGCTTTGAGGCTCGCTTTCAGTGACGGCGCCACCACCAAACCGCTGCACCAACATACGGTACCGGTACTCTGTGTGACACGGACGCAGCGCACATGTGCCCGAGGCGGCCTTGTAGATTGGCCGACGGTTGTACTCCGCAGTCGTTTTCGACAAGGGGTACGAAAGCGGTAACCCTCGCGCCGACCCTGGCGACGTTACATAGGCAATGAGCCAAGTCTGCCGCGGAGCCATCCGTGGGCTAGCACGCTGGAGTTTGTCGACAAGGGCCCCCCTGCGCCGACCCTGGTGAAGTCTCATGGAGACAATGGACCGAGCCCTCAAGCGGAAGCCATCGACTCCCGCGGAGCCATCCCGGAGCTAGCACTGTTGCCGCAGGAGCTGATCTCGGCGGAACGCGTGGTGCGAATGCCTAGTGCCAAAGTTATTTTCCTCCTCTCCCATTGCGAGGGGAGGGTATCCACAGACCTGGCGAAGTGGCACGGATTGAAACGCGGGGGGGGGTTTCCCGATGTGAGGTCCGTGGTCGTGAGTCTGCGAACCAACGACCCGTGAGCCAAGGGATTTATCTAGACCCATGAAATATCTTACGAGACGAACCTACATAGAACTCAAGATATACTCCATTTCTTTGCGAGTGCCAATCAATAGCCCTCCATCAGCAGTGGTGTGTTTTAATCGGTGCACAACGGAGCCGGCGACCTCGCCAGTGCGACCTCGTGTTGGCTTGGCATCACGTCAAATGCAGGGGTACATTTCGATACGTTTTGCGAATACAGGGATGCTGTTCCTGTGGACTAAGATGGCAGGCCGTAACTGGATAATGTCTGCAGCTACCCTGAGATGGCAGCGCAAGAGACCCTGCTTTGGAACTGCTGGGCCGCTTTCTCGGGCAGATGTTGGCTGTGTAATGGGGTCATTTGTCGACTATAGGCGTCGATTCCTGGTCCCCACCCCCTCACGTCCAGGGTGAGATCCCAGAGGATTTCATCCCACATTCCTACATTACTCGCTTTCCTCGCTACATGCTCCTCTTTTACACACGTTCTGACACAAACTTGCTTCTCCAGAGTTTAATACGACGTCGATCAAAATGGGCTCAGATGCATATGATTACCTCATTGTAGGAGGCGGCCTGGCTGGCTGCGTCCTTGCCAGTCGCTTGCATCAGTACGATCAAGATGCAAATATCGTCTTGATCGAAGCTGGTCCTGATACCCGCACGCGCCCCGACACCCTCAACCCTCAGACATTAAACCTTGGCGGAGAGTTGGACTGGAGTTACACATCTGAGCCAATCCCTGGATATCTCAACCGGACTCTCCCCGTCAACGCTGGAAAAGGATTGGGTGGCGGCTCTTCTATTAACTCGGGTACGTGCAGGTTGCCATCAGCGCATTGTGTAGGGAGCATGGACCGGCTAACCGAAGTTTGAACTAAAGGCGGTTGGACTCGCGGCTCATCCATTGAGTATGATGAGTGGGCTGCTCTCGTTGACGACGATCGGTACAGCTATGAGGGCCAGGTCCCTTGGTTCAAGAAGGCCGAGCACTGGTTTGACGACAAAAACCCTGAGCAACACGGCCAAAATGGACCAATTCATATTGTGTCTGCCGAGTCTGCTAACCGCACATTCCCCCTGAGTGAGCATGCTATTGCAGGCTGGGAGGAGCTCGGTGTTAAAGCACTTCCTGGCCTAGACCAAAATGCCGGTGACAATCTTGGTCGTGCTTATATTTGCCAAGCTAGAAACAACGGCAAGCGTTCGTGGTCTGCAGGAGAATACCCTCTCGAGGGGGTTGAGATCCGCTTTAACACTTTCGTTAACAAGGTTGTCTTAGACACTAGTGGCGAGACACCCAAGGCTACTGGTGTCGAGTTGGCCGATGGCACTATTGTATCGGCCAAGAATGTCATTGCTGCTGCCGGAACATTCCGTTCTCCCCAGTTGCTTCAGCTTTCAGGAATTGGTTCTGCTGCCGATCTGGAGCAGGTTGGGATCAAGGCCATTGTCGATCTACCAGAGGTTGGCCAGGGTCTGACTGAACATATGTCGTTCTTTCAACACTGGCGTCTACGTGACCCTTCTGCTGGATACACCCTTGGCTCTCCCAACCCTCTCTTTGCCCAGCCCCAATACTCAGATGGAGTGCCCATGGATTGGATCGTCTCTACAACTGTTCCTACGGATGGTCTTGTCGAGGCTATTAAGAAGGACGAGGGTGCTGAACCTGATGCCACCCACCCCTTACTCAGCAAGACACGAACTTTCCTTGAGAATATTGTGCTATATGCCAAAGTTCCCTTTGCTGGCGTTCAGTTCGACGCTGAGCATATGACAACTGCTATTGTCAGCTTCTTGCCGACCTCGAGAGGCAGTGTATCTCTAGGTTCCTCTAACCCCGAGGACCAGCCTAAGAGTAAGTACACCTATGTCTTGACAAAGGATTTATCGCGAATTATAAGGAACTAATGACCTGTATAGTCAGCTTTAACTTCATGTCTACTGAGGTAGACAAGTATGTCTTCCGCCAGGGTCTTAAACAGCTGACCCAGTTCATGCTCGGTCCTAAATTCGGTCAGTTCATCGAGGGTGAATCAGTTCCAGCGGTCCTTAGCCTTGACCCTGTGACACTTGATGATAGTGACGAGAAGCTTGACCTGAGACTGGCTTCTGCCAGTTCCACAACATGGCATCCCGCTGGAACCTGCTCCATGGGAAAGGTCGTGGATACAGAATTCCGAGTTAAGGGAGTTGAGGGCCTGAGGGTTGTCGACGCTTCAGTTATTCCTCTTGCGCTGAGCGCTCACATCCAGGCACCTGTTTACGCTCTTACTGAGCAAGCTGCCGCTATTATTGCTGGGAAGGCCTAAGATAGTGGTAGAAATAGAATGACAGTCAGTATTATATGTAGCATTCGGTTGCTTAACCCGATCAATGAAAGACACATCCGAGCCTTTAAATTCCAAAGCGGAGTCGCATTGAAATAGCCAACTATCTGCCGACGCACCAAAGTCCATTTGAGTGGGCATTGCTATTATGGATAAATAGGGACTTCATGCCAGCTCTACAACAGACTGGTAGCTTGAATGCTGCACAGGAGAGCTAGGACGCACCCCTACATTAAAGGTGACCGCATCAACGACTGGTTCTGCCCTCAAACCTTGGTGATTAGCTTGGAGTTAGATCAGTAAGCGAGAGTGTGCCATCCATCGATAAGAGCAACTAATAATAGCATATATCCCGAATGTGACATTAACTGACTCGTCATTTTTTGCTTGTGACTTCTTTCTTTTCTGGGGGTGTTTAACAGGTTGACGTTTTCAGCCTGATATTCGGGTGTGACGGGCTTTGACGTAATAATAGAACATGAGTGAGAAACTAAAAAAGGAAAACTAGGGAAGAAAAAAAGAAAAAAAGAAGGCCAGCCTAGCCAGCAGGCTGCCAAGTTGTAACGGGCTGAATTTGTATCGAGGAGGTTGGGGCGAGGAGGTTGGGACATGCAGGTCATGACAAGGTCGATCCCCACTGGTGCCTGTACACCGGCTTAACTGACATCACGCAGTGGAAGTTTGCATCAAACCTCCTAGATGCAATGAGTTGGTTACTCCAAGCAGAAACAGGAAACATGGAACATAAGACAAATATATTACTTTGTGTATTACCATAGCGTGTCGCTCCGGCGCGGCAGAAAAGAAGACGGTAAATCAGCGATAGACAGGATCATAGAAGGAACATTTGCGTTATTTGTTCGTCAGATCTCCCAAAAGTCATTGGCTTTGCTCGGATTCATGGGCGAGTTGTCATGACTGCAAGGTGTTTGCGACTCGTCTCAAGGACAGTGAAGGCCTCGAGTCACAAATCACAAACAGACGATGACTCTTTTTAGCATCAATCTCTTCTTCCTTGTGTTCAGAGGGTTAGGCAGCCAGGCAGAACTACGACATTGATGAGAGGTTAGCCAATTGCAATGCCGGCTCTTTGAGAAGTTCGGCTGGCATCATCGGAGAAGGTGCGCCATCTGTAGGCAGATGAGTCAAAAGCCGCATCGAGAATTGTTGATTCAGACATGTCAATTTTGTAATGTCTCTATCATGGAAGATGTGTGCATTCCTACAGTAAGATAAGAGGTAAAGTCTCGAATCACGCAAGCAGGTCAAATATGGGGCTTACCAGTGCAGGGTATACAAATATAGCATCCGCATCCCGTGTTTGGAACGCTCTTGGGGGAGGTTCCTAAAAACAACTAGCGCAAATGACAGACCTTGACGCCATTCCGTTAAGCCTCCTCCATTATGACGTCAAGAGCAACATTCTCGGTCAGTTTGAAGGGCCAAATTCAGGGGATTCACGATTTTCACGGGCTTTTTCGCTACTGTATGTCAAAGTTGTGTATTTGGGACTAGAATGAGGCCCCCAAGCTATCTTTCATACCTGAAAACATAAAACGAGTTCAAATCTCTTCCACAGCTAACCATCATTCCCCCCGGTTTGGGTAACACTCATGAATTTCAATGCTTAAATACTGAAAGCGGTACCATTCTCAACAAATTCCATCAGCTGAACTACCACGAATCATTCACGAAACAGCCTCCAGCACACAAGTCCAAGCGATCAAAACACGAACCCAACAATTGGTAGCATATGCCCACCTACCCAATCATATTTTCAGTGATGTCGAGACTGACTAACCATCTAGTAAATATCTCTGCCTGGCTCCCAAGGATGCTGCCGCCCTCGAGCTGTCCTCCAAGCCAATGCCAAGGCTACCGGATATATCATTTTGACCCTCAGCGAAGAGATGGTTGGACCTGTGTACGTACCGAATCCATTTACGAACCACGCCCAAACTTCAAGTATTAGTTTAAACAAATACTTACAACCGTGAAAGTGTAATTGCGGCACGGGTGCAATAAATGAAATTTTCTTTTCATGCCCAGGCTGCAGTATCGCGAGATGTTCCAACTGCAAGGCAGCCAAAATAATCGCTATCGCCACTTGTTCTGTCGTGAACTGCTCATTTGCTAGTGATGGAGATTGTTGAGACAAAATTGTCGCAAAGAATGGAGCCGTAGCTTATTTCGAGGAGCAAAATGATTCTCAAAAAGTTTAGTTGAGTGGAATGAATCCAATTAGTACCTGCGTGACGAAAGTGTATAGCCTCCGCTTCTGTTCCCATATTCATTCGTCGCCGTTTTGCTCAACTCCTGGGAGGTTTAATGACATTATCCCGTCCTCGATGTTTCCATGGACAACGGCACCTCTTTTTCTGGCACTGATACTGGTTATTCTTACTTTCCGATGCTCTGTCGAGACGAGGCCAGATCGCGTCGTCCCAATACGGACACCGATCCTTTCGATCTTTCCAAAGAGCCTCAAAATCATGACGAGAATATCCATTACAATACCTTGCTCTTCGCGGAGAGTCCTTGCGAAATTCAAGAATGTCATACCCACAGAAATCAAGCACAGCATCCCAAAGATCACCAGGGTATGAGCCAAATTCGTCAGCGCATTCCTGGTCAAATGCCTCTCCATATGCAAAGTTAGAGACAGACCAACCCAAGTGATCAGTTGCAAAGATATTGGCTCTCTCATCGATAAGATATATGAGAACACGCTTCCAATTGAAGGATAAGGCCAAGGCGGGTTGGGACAAGAAGAAAATGTGTAAGCAATTCAAGCCATTGTTATCCCTGTCGTCAATATTGCATCCTTGATCAAGTAAGAAACGAAGCTTTTTAATATGTGTTTCTGGGTCCAGATAGTGACGGTCAATACTAGGACGATTCAGGTAGCAGGCGGTCAGGAAAGCCGTCGATCCTTGGGAGTTTCTGAACGTTGAAAGCCCAAAGTAGAAGGTCTCAGTGAAGATTTGCCGGAGTATGATTTCTCCCTTGAATTAAATGTCAGTAGTCAGGATTCTGGGACCAATTAATATTGCTCAAAGGATATACACACTTACGGAAAATGTGGGACGGCATGTTACAAGATGAAGAACATCATAGCAAAATTGAAGCTCAATAGTTGGGTCTGCACCGGCCTCCAAAAGAATCGTGGCAGTTTCATGAAGATCACGGAAGGTGACCATGTGCAAAGGGGTGCTAATTGTCAAAGTTAGTATGTCCGTGAAAATTAAGCAAATTTACTCACAAAGAGGAACTTGTTTCATGATACAAGGGTGCGATCTCGTCTATGTCAAGACCCTGTTTGATCAAATATCGGCACATGGACGGGTGAGGTAATGCATGCTTCGATATTAGAAGAACATTGTGTAAGTAACATATTCGATTAAAGCCGTTTGAGCAGTACCCACATGTATCAGAGACCAACCCCACGCGTCATGATCGCGCAGGTTTCCTTTACCCTCGCAAACGAAACGCATCAAGAGGTTAACATTGCCATTTGCGGCGATTTGGAATATCATGGAGTCTCTTGGCCGAATGTCAATAACAGAAATCTGCGGTGGGATAGATGTAGAGCTGCCGGATTCCTGTACTTGACTGACAAAAGTCTCAATCATGGCAGCTGAGTGCTCAAGCTTGAAGACAAGAGTAGCGCACCGGGAGACGACAATATTGATACCGTCACTATTGGCATCTTCATCGATAGTCTTGGGTTGCAAGCGTTTTGAGTAACGCTCAACACTAGAAGTAGTGACAACTGCACCATCGAAGTAAATAACCTTGTACTTTCGATGTTGTTCAACTATCATGCCTTGGGAGACAAGTCCAGAAAGTGGTGAAGCTAGAAACTGAACGTCAGTAATAACTTAAAGTATGTATCAAATATCATAATGCCGTACCGGATCTGTTGATGTGTAATTCTGGGGCCAACGAGGTGACGGTTGACGTTAGCCTCAGTGCCTCGCAGATGCCGCCATCGTCAACAGAATTGCGAGAATCGTGGATTATTTCGACTGGTCCTTGTCTCTTCCCCTCTCGTTTTGCATGTTCTAGAATAACTTCAAGATCCTGGATCAAATGGCCAGCGTCATTTGTGGGTGTAGTGCGTTCTTGCTTTCCAAGCAACTGTGCCAATCGAATCATGCTCCCTCGAAATAGCAGCCCCTGGTTTTGAGTCGATTCCAAACCTGGATTCTCAAACTCCTCACCATATGAAAGTGCCATGTTCTTCATGATTGGTACAAGTGTTCGCAGGACTGTCGTATCATGCTTGACTTCTTGAGCCAGGTTCAGAATTGTTTCCGACCGCATCTTGCAGAATGATAGCTCTTCTGTTTGGACCAGACATATTTGGAAGGTGAAAACTTGGATATGATCTCTGACGATATCTCGCATCTTGCTAATTTCATTGTCGCTGAAGCAAATATTCAGTCTTTTCCAGAGCGTATAGACTTTCCGATCGGTGCTTGAGATTGTCAATCGTTGTAGTCGTGATTCAAACCCAGCCAAGTCGCCAGCACATCGCCTTGCCCTGCTCGTGATTCTAGAAACGTCTGCTGCACTCCGTTTTAGTGTTTCTGGCAATATCTCTAGGATAGCACGTAGTTCTTCGACATCGATGCCGGCTTGATGGACAGCTTCAGGGCCGTTTTTCCACGCGATTAATATTTGCCGACTGGTGCTAGCTGATGCTATTGCTAGGCTGAGAACCCTCAATAGGGTTGAACTGGCACTTAGTGAATTCATGATTGATAGAAATGAGTGAAAGGACTGGGGTGGGAAAGCTTGCGCGTAGTTGCGGAACATACGTCAATGCAAAAGAACAGCGTGGAAAGAGATGCATGGGACAAGTCCGGGGGGGCTAAACAATATATAATGACAATCTAAAATGTGCAAATGAAAAACCCATAAAAGAATTGCATCCATCAAAGGCTGCTGGCCTCGCTCTCTGCTTCGTATGGTTGCAAACGTTGCTCGAGCCCGACCGCAAACAGGGGTGTGTTGGGCGCCAATGCCGATTGAAGCGAGGTTTCTAGGTTCAGGCACGACGTGGAAGGCACTGCCCAATGCCACACGATTGCTCGTCCTCTATTAAAGTGCCACGTAGATGGAAGTTGAAAACGGAGGTTTTGTTCTGGTACCTTCTCTGGTTCCATTGAGTGCGACGTATGTCAGCTTACAAGATCACTCCAGAGTGGCGTGTGATTCCACAATTATTCGTTCGTACGGCGCGGCGCACTTTGAATGTATTTCCGTAGAATAAAACATTGTTCTTGGTCAAACCAGGCTGTTTTGTTTTGATGAAAATGATACAACCGAATTGTATTGGTCAGTTAGGCTCATCGATTTGATATTGAACCCAACACGAATAAGGAATTAGATTATTACTAACGGTAGGTAAATATGTCAAATTTAGAGATTCCATGCTTTGGAAACCTCTCTCCCGCACTGATATCTGAACTGTTGGGGATATCTGGGCTCCAGTATGCACCTGCACTAATCAGCCCTTTTCGAGCTTTGCGTTCAAGCAGTCCCATTCATCTTGGCTACTTGCACCCCGAGGACTCCAAGCTCGTCTGCTTCAATATAGAACATTTCTACGTAAATTTCTATCATCAGAAAATTCACTGTTTCCCCATTTAATACAAACTCGGGAGCCTCAAATGCATCAAATACAGGCATTTCCTGTGGAGCGTCGGCTGAATCAACCCTTAAGACTTTCAGTCAACATTGTAAGCCCGAGGAAAGATATGAAAGGTTAAATTGGTTACCCTCCTCCGCGACGTATTGATTAAATAGTATAGAAGTTGATAATAAAGGTCGCCCCTTTCTCACCGGTGAAAAGGGTAATCTAGTGGGCTTTATTGGGTCCTTAGAACGCAAGATCATATTTGAAAGACGAGAGACTGAGCTTTTTAAGGAAATTATCAGGGAAAAATACGAGGCTTAATTCTAGAAGCTAAAGACGTGCCCTAAGAGTTATCTGGCTGTTGGTTTCCAGCGGTGCCTGAAGTCTAGTCCGGCCTCAGTGCGTGCTCTCCTTTGATAACTGGGAATGACGCAGTTAGAAAGTAATCAGCAACTTCTGTTTGGTCAAAGAAGCCCCGAGATCCACCTCGGGAAATTTGGCACTGACCAATGTAACCTTTCGAGGTGTTGCAACTAGCCGGAGCTGGAAATGAAAACCGCATAAACGACGTCATTTTCTTGATTCGCGGGCCGTTCAACATCACTGGGTGCGATACTCCACTCCAACCAACGAAAGCAGATGCATTCATAGATGGCTCTGAAGCCATTGAATGCGTTAAAAAAGTCGATGTCCAGATTCCTCTTTCCACCAATTTCGCTTGAATTATTCCTAATAGCCCTAGCCACTCGAACAAATGTTGGCTTCTTGAAACTCTACTTGTTGGTCCTACATCTCGTTGATCACTCATCCTTGTTCCCGACGTTGCAATGTTCGGGCTTATGGCCTTATCTGGTGAAAGCTCAATCTTGGAGATGTGGAGCGGTCTGATTCATGCGCTTGGACTCTCCACTGAAATAGCCCCAATGCTCCTCATGGCCCCTTGCTCAGTTTGCGTGACCAACTTCTTCATCTTTTCAATCAACAGTCGCAAAAAATGTCGACAACCGTGGCCGCATCGACGCCCCTCAGCGTCCTTGCATTCAATCTCACAATACAAAATGTCATGGGATTCATCGGCTTATGGCTGGTATACCAACTTCTCAAGTGCCTATACAACATCTCTCCGCTTCACCCGCTAAGCCACATCCCCGGGCCAAAGCTCTCGGCTGCTACATATCTTCCCGAGTTTTACCATGATGTAATTAGATTTGGCCGGTACACAGCCGAGATCCGTCAGATGCACGAGAAATATGGTAAGTCAATTTTCATTTTCCAGAAGTATTAAAATGTCTAACAGTCTCAGGATCTATCGTTCGCATCAACCCCCACGAGGTGCATTGCAACGATGCAAATTTTGCTGAGGAGATCTACGCTGTTAGTGGACGCAAACGTGACAAGCCCGTCCACCAGATCAACGGCTCGGCGTAAGATATCCCCTCCAGTTATTCCAACGGCCAGCTACTTATTTTACCTTTTCTCCACAGCTTAGGCGAGGCAGGTTTCGGAACCGTAGATCATGATTTACATCGCAAGAGGCGGGTTCCTTTGGCCAAGTTTTTCTCTCGTGGTATGATTGCACGGCTCGAGGGTGAAGTTCACAGTTTGGTCCAGAAGCTTTGCGACAAGTTACTGGCCCAGTCGGACAAGCAGCAGCCGTTCGATGTGACCATGGCGTACAGCTGCTTCACCTCTGATGCCATCTCCGGCTACTGCTTTGGCGAGAGCTTTGGTTTCCTTGCCCAAGAGGGATGGTATCCCAACTTTCGTGAGCCGACAGCTTCCATCTTGAGGCCTGTGTTCATCTTTCGATTTTTCCCTTGGACCAAATCGCTGACTGTTGTTGGAGAGTGGTATGTGTAGTTTGGTCATGCAAGTAGAGGAAACACACTGTAACTAACTGGAGTCCAGGCTCGTTAACTATCTGCCCGAAAACATCGCGCTGCTTATTCAGACTTTGAAGATCGATATTCCAAACAAGGTCAAAAGAACCAAGTCTGAGTTGGATGCTGGTATTAGACACGAACGCCCGACAGTCTTCGGATCTCTCTTGGAATCAGATCTAGAATTGCTCGAGAAGCAACCTCAACGACTATCAGATGAGGCTACGGCCGTTGTGGGCGCTGGAACCGAAACTACTAGTTGGGCTCTGGCAGTCATTACTTACCACCTATTGACCAAACCCGAGATGTTGGTAAAGCTGACAAAGGAGCTGAATGAGGCTGTGGACGACCCGAAGCACCTTCCGACTTGGACCACGCTCGAGAAGCTGCCCTATCTCGGCGCCGTCCTTCAAGAGGGTCTGCGTCTCTCATATGGCGTCTCCGCTCGCACTGCGCGTATACCGACCGAGGAGAGCCTGGTCTACCGCGGAGAGTTTAATAAGAAGCCAGTCGAATATGTGATTCCCCGCGGATACGCCATTGGCATGTCGGCTGCAATCACGCATCATGATGAGCGTGTGTTCCCCGACTCCTATGAGTTTATCCCTGAGCGCTGGCTTGACGAGAGCAACCAGCGCAGAAAAGATGTTGAGCGCGGGATGCTCGCCTTTTCTAAGGGCAGCAGGTCTTGTCTAGGAATGAAGTAGGTTGCGACCTTCCCTGGAGTGACCATGGGGATCAATATTGCTAACATGCGAGATATGTAGCCTGGCGTTGTGTGAGCTCAATCTGTGCCTTACAGGCCTTGTCCTTCGCGTTTTCCCGCACATGCGCCTTTTTGAGACGACGGATGAGGATATTGCGTACGATCATGACATGTTTGTGCCTTGTGCTAAGGATGGGACTAATGGTGTGCGGGTCAAGATGGTCTGACGGGGCGTGCTGGGCCGGGATTCAAGAAGAAAATACCAATGAGAACGTGATGCGGCGATCCAGCAGTATATTAGACGCGAGTGGCTGTAGAAACCGAGCAACCGACTTTTACTCACCTATCACATATATATCGTTGACTGATGGATTGTGTCGCGCCTTCGCGCCTCACGAAAGCCCATGACGTGCGAGTATGTTTTGGATCCACTCAAAAAGATTCGTCGTCCTTTAAACGCCGAAGTACGGCATCGGTAGGAATATATTCTTGCCATTTCCTTAGTCTTTGAGAACAATGCAAAGCACATGACAGAAAAATACGTGCTCTTTCGTGAGTCAGTTGTTGAACCATCAATGGGCAATTCCGAGTGCTGAAGCTTAGAGAGGAAGGCGGTCAGCATCAGAAGCTGCGCTAACCAAGATAGGAAAGTAACGTGACGGGGATCAAAACAATGAGCTGTCCATCCACATCACCTCGACTGATGCGCATTACTGTCACGAATATTAACCAGCGACTCATTCAGACCACAAGATGCAGACCATCTACTACATCATACTCGCGGTTATCGCTGTTGTATTGATAGGGCCGGTATGTCGCTTTCACATCATTCGCAGCCTGTCATATCGAGACTGTTTGAGTTCATCGTTTCCTCACTTCGTTCACTGCCCTCTCTCGAGTCTGGCTCTATGGATCTCCCAACATCAGCCTTGACCACCTCCGTTTCATTGATATCAATCTCCAAACTGAAATCTAACCATGTGTAAGGCAATTTTCGCGGACCGCTCGCCCATTCCCGAGACTTCCGGCGAGGTTTTCAAAATCACTAAAGCCGCCGAGTTGGATGCTGTTCTATCATCCACTACTCATGTCATCGCCGACTTCTATGCCGATTGGTGCCCTCCCTGCCGTGCCATTGCACCCATCTTCTCTCAGCTGGCCGATAGCCACTCCGCCAAGGGCAAGCTGGCGTTTGCCAAGGTCAACGTCGACCATGTAAATGATGTGGCTGGGCGATACTCCGTCTCTGCCATGCCTACCTTTGTACTATTTGAGAACGGAAAACCCAAGGCGTTAGCCGTTGAGGGACTCCAAGGTCGTCAATCTGTCAGTTTCACAAAGGACGGGCTTGTCGACAGACTAAGAGGTGCAGATGTTGTTGCGCTGAAGGCTGTGGTCGCAGCCTTGGCTGCCAAAGTTTAGGGTGCGACCGGCCGCTAAGCAGCCATTGATGAAAAGAATGAGTGGTCAATGGAGAAGCAAACTGGGGTGGAAAGTGATCGAGACACTTCCGATGTATTTAAATCGCCTAGTGGATTTAGGGTAACGCCTCAAAGTGCGTCACATGGGTGACAGTTCATTATTGCTGCGTTCGGCAATCGTTCCAAGTACTCATCTGGGCAATGTAGTACAAATCTGTATAAAACATGATGCTGTTGATACATGAGAGTCAACACTCGGATCCGGAATTAGATATTAATAGTCTTGATTGAGATCTCTACGTATGCTACTCTAATACTGTCCAAGCCAAATATTTGATGAGGGATTCTATGATGGACTTTGCCTCTGCGAGCAACTCATCTCCGACATCCGGGTTGATGACAACGAGGGTTCGAACATTGAAGAGGGCAGCACAAATTTCCGCATTGACGGCCTTGAACGCAGCATAAATAAAATGATCAGCATCCGTCTTGAGTGGCATCGTTTGGATGTAAAAAGTAGCACAGCGCTCCTCGGCCTCTGCGTCACGGGTCTCCGTATCCTCCACTGAGTAGTCGATGAAAACCTCGAGGAGGAATCGAATCTGCTGAGCCATGTCTTCGACAGACTCGGTCTTATTGGCCATGGACGGAAGTCTAGGGGCGTAGCGGTGAACGATGAGGTCCGCAATATCGCGCCAGTTGAAGGACGAGATGGGGACATCATGTCGCTCTTTGACTACCTTGGCCAGATACTCCTTGACGGCAGCCATCTCCTCCTGAGTGGTATTCAAAAGCCGCGGAAGCTCAGGTTTGCTACTGTCGGGATTTGTGATGTTGACCGGGAAGAAATAAGCCGAGACCATGGACGAGTAATCCAAGAGGGTGCGGCTAGAACCAATCTCACGATTCCGATCTGCCTCATTCCGGCCCCAGGGTCCTCCCGGTCCGCCGGGCCCTCCTGGTCCGCCTGGTCCGCCTGGTCCGCCTGGCCCTCCTGGCCCCCTCGGATTCCCTGGCTCTCCAGGTCCACCTGGTCTCCCTCCTGAAGGTGGACCTGGAGGGCGGTTGCCGCTGGTTCCCGACCGTTGCAGCGACTGGACCTGCTCCAGTCCGTCGAAGAAATCACACTTGATGATCTCGAAGCCAGGGCTCTCGGCTCGGATAACACCCTGTAGATCCCATTCGCCGCAGAGCTGGCAAAGGTCCAATGCGCGTTGGTGTTCACCCGGAGGTCCCTTCGGTGATTTCCCGTCTCTGGACCTGGGGGGCCAGTCTGAGTCAACGTTTCTCACGCCACGCAGAAGGATGTCCTGGGTATCAGTGAAACCAGAGCTACCCTTGTTGCCGCTCATGCCGTCGATGTAGAGGAAGCGAAGTGGTCGCGTGGTTCGATAGATGTGTAGCCAGCCGCTTGCGCCTTCGTCTTGGAGTGGCATGGCGCCATAGTCGGATAGAGGTGCTTGGGCATCCTTTCTCCGTTCGTGGTGATGGTCCAGTGCTTTATGATCTGGAGGGCCGCCAGGAGGGCCGCCAGGAGGACCTGGCGCACGAGCAAACATCTCTGAATGCTCAATCTCATAGGCCAGCCAATCCAACTCGGTTGGCGTCTGGTTGCGGCTATTGCCATGATGCAGCATGACGCCCTCAGGAACCGTGGCCAGGAAGAGGGACATGCCGTTGGGGTGAATAACGGCGCCCCATTTCCTCAGCGTGTCGTACACCGAGTTGAATATTTGAGGGCCTCGCTGAGCGGCGACTTCGGTGCTGGGCCCAAACCCTTCAGGGGTGGTGAGATGGGCCAGCGTCGACGGGGCGGCCGAAACCACCGCGAGGGCGGCCAGTAGCGAACGTAGGCTCATGGGAGCGAGCTTCTGAGTATTTGGCACTACTCAAGGTATAGTGAGATGAGATGGGAATGAGATATTATAGGGACATTATTGACGAGGTCGAGAGATTGATAACATAAAATCTATCGTTAGGGTGACGCGCGTCTCCGACCGGACACGACCCACTAATTTGCGCGGCGATCTCGCACACCATCCCACTCACTGTCTACTCCATTTCTCGCGAAAAGGGGTCTATCGTCGATGTCTTATAATCTCTCACGAGTATTACTTGATAATACAGGATGTTATTCATTCCCAAAGGGCCCAGAAGGGCACTTCAAGGCCGGTGTCGCGAATTGAACCAACGCTGATATCCTCATCGATAACCCATCGTTTCGCATCTAATTTCTCACTCTTATTCTTCGCCATGAGTGATACGGGCCTAGCCTACTTCTTCAGCTTTGCCTCAATCATCGCTGTCCGCCCATAACTGGAGGGGTAGATCTTAACGAGCTCCAGGCCGGCGGCATCAAATATTTTTACGAAGTCATCCTTTTTCTTCTCCTGGCCAGTCATACATAGAAGGGCAAAGTCAAGCCAATAAAGGTCCATGTTCTCGTGGATCTCGATAATATCTGGAATTAACATATCGCAGATAACGAGGCGCGAGTCAGGACCCATGGCCGCTGCAGTGTTCTTAACAAACTCGATGCAGACCGGGCTGTAAAAGTCGTGGAGAAAGCGGCGCATGAAATAGATATAAGCATCTGTAGGATCACAATGACCGATTTAGCTTAGGGTCTTCATAGCAAAACGAGAAAATCATCATATCTGGGATAAGGAGGGACAGGCTTCAACAAGGCACGTACTCTTAACGGGCTGCGGTGTAAAAGCATCGTAGGTCATGAGCTCGAAGCCCGGATAGTCCTCGGCCTTCATGCTGTTGATTACACTTGGCAAGTCTTGCAGGATAAACTTGCCCTCGAAAGCACCGTTGATATCGTTCCGGATAGCGAAGCATGATTGACCACGGCCGGCTCCTATGTCGACAAGAAATGGGCGGTCGGGATCCTGCTCAACCTCCTTCTTAAGAGACGCAAATGGAAACATGCCAACGACAGGCATCAATTGGTCGGCCATGACCATGTTGGTGTTCCAAAGCTCGCGGCGCTCTGGGTCTGGATCGATGTCGAGCAGCTCATAGTACGACTTACCGAGGTGCTCTTTACCGACTGAGTACACAGCGGGAGACTTTACGAGGTCAAAAACGTCGTCCGGCTCGTGCGACTTGAGGTATTCTGGTAGATGAATCCAGGCGCGGGTAAACTCCAGGGTGATCATGAAGATAGACCCAAGACCTTTCGGATTGAGGGCACGAGAGAGGTTGTTATGGGCATAAGTGTCCTGGGCTGTCTCGATAAAGACACCGTGATTGACAGCGACACGGTAAATGCGGTGGATGACGGTGCTGGCGACGTTGGTGATCCGGGCGAGCTCATCGGCCGTGATAGAACTGCCGTCCTCGGGCATAGCATGGTAGGCTCGGATACCCAGGATAGTGTGGAAGGCACCTCCCAGGCTTAAGCTCTCGAATAAGCGTGTCACCAAGTCGATGGGCTCCTGCAAGGCGGTACGGACACGCTCAGTTTGCTTGATGACGCTCTGGTGGCTGATGGGGTTATCCTCATAGGCCTCAAGATCGGCTACAAGTTTCTTGGCCTCCTCAAGAGCCTTGCTGACTTTGGGGTGAACCATTGCTGATGAGCGAATTTGGGGTGTTCCAGGGGTCTAAAGCGCGATGAGACTGATAACAAGGTAAAGTAAGAGAAATAAGTGGGAATATGCCGTGTATCAGACGTTTAGAGTGGGGAGCACGGGCAAGAAGTAGCAATTTAGACAATTCAGTAACGGGCGATTCATGCGCTACACTTGAAAAAGGCTGAGTGGGCACATCCGTAATGCTTCGGGGTGTGATTGTGCGTATATAACTGAGTATGGGCAGTGGAGGTGAGGGAGGCGGGGTTGTTGAGAAGGCGGACAGTCAGTCGATGGCTACAGGGGGCGGAATGTCGACTGTCAGGTGAGAACGGTAAGACGCACGCCGCTAATCCACAGTCGGCCCACCTGGCCTTGGCTTGCTATGCAATAGAAGCATACAGAGTAGGGACAGAAAGCTACGTGGTCTCTGCTGCAGTGAATGGTAGCAGAGACCGAGGCACAATACTGACATGATTGGGGGGAGAGGATTTCGGACATTTTGCTGGACTGTGCGCATACTTTCAAGATATTTAGGCTCAATAGCGGGCACTGAATGTGCTAAGGCCAAGTAACCTTGGAAGGCAACCGGCTATTATTAGTAGTGCTAGAGCCCTTAGCCGAGGCTTAACGGACCGTTGCGAGTCACCTAGCCAGGTGAGCAACTGTAGAAATGCCTAATCGGGGTTGTTCGTCCGTACAGACGGCGCCCCTGCCACATAGCCCAGAGAGTCCAATCAGCCGTCCAAGGTCGACTGGACAAACCACCCCCATTCATTGGCTGTTTGATAATAAAAAAAGACAGAGTTGGAGCAGGAGCAGGGATTGTAGGAGTTTACTGCCTACTTATCTAAGCGGCCCATTTCGAGCCTCTGGTCGTTTTCTTTTGCGGGGTATCAGCTGCCCTCAAAGGAGGAACCCAGCGGTGCCATCACTCGCCTCATCATCGACAACGTCGGGTTAGAGTGCGTTAAAACAGCTGTTACCGATATTAGCAGAGGGGATTGTGTTGGAAAAATACAATGAATTCGACATTAAGATCCGTCGTAGAGGAATCACATATAATTAAAATAAATACAGCGTATCTAAAACAACTCTTCAAAATTAAACAGCAGAGCGATAGGCGTACATTAAAACTGCATCATTATCCATTTGCTAGACATTGAGTAAAGTAAAAACTAGTGTATAGAATGCGGCGTAACGGCTGGAACTGGCACCGTAACACTTGTCGCATCGTTCTTGTAGTTTAATGAATCCATAGGAACACTCGAGCTGAAAGACCTGTCGTAGTCTTCGTTGGTATGAAGAGATTGTCTGCTTGACTCATCATCTTCCTCACCACTGGCACAACCCCGAGTTTGCAAAGCGCGAACGTACCAGGGCTGTTTGCCAAAGCCTCTCCAGGTCCAGTACTCCTTCATGTCGTACTCTTGTGGCTCCAGCCTGGCGCCCGTGGCCCATACAGTTAGAGCAATGAGGCCATTGATCATAGTGTACAGGAATAAGCCGCTATATAATGTTAGCATTCGGCAGTTCCAAATGAGTTTCGTCCTTGCTTACGCGATGAGTCCGTAGGCCACACTGTACGAGAATGGGATAAATGCCATGACGACGAAGGAGGGAAGAGCATCGCCAATATATCGCCAGTTGACCTGCGTTATTTGCCGAACCATCATACAGCCGACCTGCAAACCACAAGTCAGTTCGGGGTTGCGTACAAAATGGTTAGTAGACTTACTAGAATCAAGGTAGGCCCAGTTGCCCAAGGTGGAATTGAGGCGAATATAGGAGCGAAGAAGATGGAGGCCAAGAAACACAGACCAGTAACCATGGCTGTAAGACCAGAGCGCCCACCTTCCGCAATCCCGGCACCACTTTCAACGAATGCTGTAACTGGCGAGCAACCTAAGAGAGCACTGATGGATATACATCCCGCATCGCAACAGTATGCAATGGTTGAACGGGGGAAGTCGCCATCCTTGGGATCGACCACACCACAGAAACGGACCATAGAATAGAGCGTCGCAGTGGCATCTATGATATCGACATAGAGGAATGTGAAGAGAGCAAGCGCGAATTGAGAACCGTTCTGGGTGATACTCCAGTCTAGGGCATTCAAGGTGTGCTTGATCGGGTGGAGAGACACTACATCCTTGAAAAAGTCGAAGCGTGCGTCTCCTTCATCGGTATGCGGGAAATATGAGATGGATGTATTCCGGCTATCGTTTGTTAGCAAGACAGAAATGTGCCACATTAAGGCGGGGAATCTCACGGCCAGGAGAGGATAGAAACAAAGGCAATGCCTATAATGAAGGCATATTTGACTCGAAAAGCCATTAGATATGCTGTAAAAATGCCTCCTGCGAAAATGCCCGTCCACATCTATGTCTTTGTCAGTCTTGTTGAAGCTCGTCAATGATTTGGTGCTCACCTTTGGACTTGTCATAAGCCCACCGTCACACATCTGGGTGTCTGCGTTGATCATTTCTGCGGGACATCCAGCAATGGTTAAAGGCGTTGCCTTCCAGCCTCCTGTGATAACACCGAGACCAGCCGAATAGGAAAGTCCAATCTCAGTGAGAAAAAGACCGATACCGACTCCAGTCGCAGTCTTAATTGTAGCAGGAATCAGCTTGACTAGCCACTGACGCATCCCGGTAAGCGCGAGAAACATGAAGATGAGGCCTTCCACAAAAACAGCGGTCAAGGCAACTCCATAGGGAATGCGACCTGATCCGTTGTAGCCAACGACTTGGAACGCGAAGTAGGCATTGAGGCCCATGCCAGGACTAAGGCCTGTCAGTACTGCGATATCCATCATGCGATGTTACTTACGCTAAAGCAACGGGGAGGTTGGTGAACAGCCCGAAGATGAAGGTAGAGAGGCCGGCAATGGCAGCCGTCGCGGTAATAAGATCACGTCTCACGCCTTTTGCAAAGTCAATTATCGCCATTGAAGATGACAGAAATAAATGCGTGCTTACCCTCCTTGCAGTCCACATAGCTGCTGATGGAATCGCACTGAGTCCGGTCGTCTAGATCACAGGGACAAGGACCTCCAGTTTGTGAAATAACGGTAGCCTGGGACAAATCTCATCAGTCGCGGCGCAAGTAAGTAGCGGGGCGGAAGGGCAAGTCACATTGACGGCGATGATGTATGCCATGGTTGCAAAGGTAGTGGCGCCTGCGCGGATCTCTGCCAATACTGAGGAGCCGGGAATCTCCTTGGGCTAAGGCCTCGTTAGCCGAGAATTGCGAGACACGACAGACAAGGGAGAGTTAATTTACATGACCGCTTCCCTCGAGTTTGAAGACATGGCCGAAAGGGGATGAGGAGATCTTTCTATCGAGACTATTGATGCCGCTCCGTAGCCCGTGCAATTTGGATTTGACAAGATTCATGTTGGCACTCCGTATTCTAAGAATTTGATACGGTCGAGGCGCTGTGTGGTGTCGTGGACTTCGAGATAGTTATCATTCCAGTGGGTATGCGTGGCTGAGAGAATGGTGCTGGGAGTTGAGGGGAGATTTTATCAAGAGTAGTGTAGTCAAAGATTCGGCAATGGCGTATATTTAATCTGGCATTGAGATCGTGTCGGCTTCCGTCAAAGCTGAGACCTTACAGGGCTGCGTGTGATAACGAATTTTTTCGATCTATGGTTGAAAGGAGGTACGGGGCATATGCAGGGGTTAGCTACGGCGGAGGATCCAGGAGGAATGTGGCCCTCGAGCAAATCGGGGCTCGGAGAAAGGTTTGCGTGTGAAATTTTGCATCCGGGAGACGGCATCGGTTTAATGGAGCTCAGCCAGCCATCGTTTCGTTCCCAGCTGGGAGCTGTCAGCCACTCGGAGGGAGTATTGAAGCAAGCAGTACGCCACTTGTCGTGGCCGCGAGAGTGCGCCGATTTCTCGTTCCGGACCACGTCGCGAACCTCAGACAGGCTAACCGAGGGCTCCACGCCCAGCACACGCGTTAAGAGGAGACTTGGGGCAAGGGCACGTCGATATTGGCCCGACGTCATGGCTAGCCCCCGGACTTGCGAGGTGTTCGCCGGGCTGAGTGGTGCTGTCATTGTTATTGTGTGGAGTACTCGGTAGTGTAGGCGTGTAGGCGTGGAGGCTGAGATGACCCCATCCCCGCTCCCAGCTTCCCGCTCCCAGCGGGTCTGCTCAATAGTTGGAAAATATCTTCACCAATATTCACGAGGGATTAGACTATTGCTTGCTCGGAAACCCGGCAGCCTATAAGACAGCCTATGGGACTGTCAACCATCCCGTCGGCCTCCCCGAACAAGGTTCGAGGCTCCCAATCGAGCAAAAAACAAATCATTGGCGTATCTGCATCGTATGATTTCTCCCCCGCCTGCCGTCTAGTAAGAGCTGGTCCAGGCCCGCATGGCTGTCGTTAGCGAAGCCGCTAATCATTCTCTAGCCCGTCCAGGCTCCGATCCCAGGCACCGTCCCGGGGTCCCACGCCCGATCCCTGTGCCGTGACGATCTCGGTGCACATCCGTGTCCCTGGTCTCGGGCCGCGCATGATAGCTGGATTAATATAGCAGCATGTATGCATCAACGCTCCGTGGTATCGCGGCCGGCATCTCTGAAGCTGCATCGCCACTAGTATGGATGCGAATGGAAATGTAAACGCAGCCGCCGCCGCAGCAGGCCGCCAGCTAGCTCGTTACCGTCGTAGCGCAGAGGGCTTGCAAAGACTCCACGCGGACTTGGAGCGGACCTGTAGGGGTGGCATGATTGAACTGCCGCGGGAGCCACCAACAACAAGCGAAAGCGGAAATCGGGAGCCTGCCCCCGCCCATCGAGGCCCGCAAGCACCCTAGGGAGATCAACAAGTGGCGGTAGCCACAAATCTAAGACTTCAGCGTGGCGTTGTCTCAGGGGGGGTCAAGTCCCGTGGGGTTGGCCATGGGCTACAATGCCCACCCAACCATTGCTCTGTCGGCTCTAGGCCGCAATTACCACTGCCTTACGAACGCTGAAGTTTGTTTATCACATCATGCTGAAGTCACCCCCGCGTCTCTGGCATGCCCCCAAAAAGTAGCGCTTCTCCTCCCTAACCTTCGACTGCTTTGGTGACGACGAACACTCCATCATTCTGTCCTGCCATCAGTGATTTGTTCTGGTTCACACTCACTGTCCCTCCCAACGCGTCATCACCACCTGGATACTTAAGCGTTTCCCAAAGTTCAATTCTCAATCGGTCCATTAAAGCCGGTTTGGAGGCCTGGATTACTGCGCCGCCGTGCTCCACAGTCCCGAAACCGCCCTCGAGGGCCGGGCTCACCCAGCATGTGGGAAGTTAGCTGGACAGACCCCCAAAGGGAGTCCAGGAAGGATCATCGTGATAAAAAGGCATTGAAACGAGAGCAAAACAGAAAGAACTGGGCTGGGGGGAATTCCGCTTTCGCCGAGCGCTCGTCGTCATCGCTCGACTCCAGATCATCCGGTCCCGATTTCTCCGAGACTGGGAGTCTAAAGCACAGTCCAGAAAGCACCCTCACACAATTCCGTGCTCCAAGAAACTACAGATCGAATGCGCCTTCTGTCGTGAGTAGCCACGTCGAGACCGACAGGCGTTCAACGCTCTCTGTTGGCTCAGATTCAGCGACCCCCGAGTTGTCTTGCACTCCTGTGTCTACTGTGGATGGCAGGGTTTCTTCGGACCAATTCGCGGAACCTTCACAAGCATCACTGGGTCCATGGGAGAGAGGTAAATCATCCAAGCCCATAGCCCTGGTATCACTAACTGATTGATTGAAGGATATGTACTCTCCGACTCAGCACAATGGCGCGACCACTCCATATTGATATCACCACCGCCCTCACCCTCTTCTGCATGGCATATCCAAACATTTGACTCTGTGGCATTCAAATCCTGCCAATACATCCAAAATCTCAGTTCCGATTCATTTATTACCAAGAGTACAGAAGTAACAGCTGCTCTCCGAACGGCGTTGGATGCCGCGACAAATTTGGGTTCCCAGGTCACCATCACAGCCAACCCAATCGACGAAATCCGTCCCCGTCCAAGCTCCGCGGGAACTCTGTATGTGGTTCCGGACAATGACACTGAGTCCTGATAGATTCCATTACTGACCATTCTTTTAGATCACCTTCATACATCCCCATCGACTCTTCCAACAATCTACTCCCAATTAAGACGGCAGACGCACACTCCTTGAGACGAGCTCCGTCATGGACTTCATCCTTTGACTCCGGCAAGTGGAACGGCTGGAAACCGCCAGATGCATGGACTTGAACTATGATACTGGATATATATCCCAACGATGAAGAAACACCCTATCCGAGCTGGATCAGCTTGAAATCGGCCAATCGGACGACTCGGACCAGACATTACGAGAGGGATAAAAGATGACAAGCGCGGGTAACAACATTCATCACCATAGATGAGTGAAGATTGAAGTCCATTGGACCATTCAAATGTATGCAAGATCCTGGAGTTTGATGCTATCTGTTTGTATAACAAGGAGGCAAGAGCGTTGAAGTTTGACAAAGGAGTTCGTCGCGGGAAGACGACCTCAAGTGATATAGCTTTTTGTGCTATATAAGACGTAATATAACTATAAGAAGTGCCAAGGGGTACAATTAGCCACCGCTAAAACAAAAACAATTCCCAGCGTCCAACTCGTGTCTACCCGCCCTTTATCAGGCTACCTCTCAATGTGACAGTACGTCTTGGAGACTCAATCTCTGCAATGCCACAAGACCCATCAAGCACGGTCGGTCTGTCCTCGACATCATTGCGAAGGTATATGTAGTTGAAGAATGGGTCAAATGTTGTGTCTGAAACCGACACATTCACTCGAATAGAGCCGCGAAAACAGGTTCACGACATGTATTGGCTCAATTGTTTTGTCCTCACTGGTGCATCAAATCGTAAAAGAAAAAGAATTACCCTCAAAGTCTAGAAATGATCGTCATGGTTCGGTTGTAGAGAATTTGTAGATCAAAAGAGAAATTCTATTCGAGTGCCGTTATTATTACGTGGCACGGAGCCGATGCCTCCATCCAGCATCATCGAACCACAGCAATTTGAAGCCTTCATGGACGCCTCCAACTCGTCCCCAAACTCGACCGTATCACACTCCAATATCACACATTGGAAGATTTCTCAATTCCTTTCATCTATCACTTCATATTTCTTCAGCTTGAGCAGCATTAATCCGTGCATTTTCATTCTTTAAAACACACCGCAGTCTGGAAACACCTCGCCTTCATCCCACTGTTAAAAGTTAGAGAGATCATTAAAAGAGAAGAATTGAAGCAACTCCAGGGATAGGAATGTGCTCACATGTTCAACAATACAACCAGACTCCCAGCGGTATCTATCGACGACCTCCGTGCCGTTAAAAAGATAGTTTAGCCAGCCCGTGTCACCCTTAAACGCCATTCGTAGCACGCTTATGTTAGTGGGTGGCCAAAGTTGACTAAGATCGCTGAAAGCAGCAGCTGGGCCATTTCCTGCGCCCGGGTGGTGGTTCTGCGGTTTCTATTAGCAATCATGTGGCAAATTATTCGTCGAGATTCATACAATGTAGTTGGCAGAGATGTATTTGAAGGTCCTTGTAAGATCCTTGTCCACAACGAAGGCTTCACCATATCGGAAGAACCTCTTGTTAGTTTCTTGACCCGGTGTTGGTGCAATCGGTTCGCAGGGTGGAGGAAGTATCGTGGTTCCATTTGCTCCATCCCACTTAGGTAGGATCCCATAATGAGGTAGCGCCAGGCCGATACTAGCCAGTGGCAAAAGCAACGACAGCAAGGATGTCAGACGCATCATGGGCAAGAAATTGTTCAAGTGGAGCTGGTGAGAACCATGAACTTGATGAGTTTGCGGAATGTGCGCACTTGAGAGATATGGAGCAGTTTAAATAATACTACCATGTTGACCATAGCCTCAACAACCGCAGCATGACATGGGAGGATATGCGCTAAATGGCTCATGATCATCAGTTAAAATGCCAAAGCTGACATGCAAATGCAAGCTGATATACCGCCGATTGGAATAGCTTTATTTAGTCACGTCATTCCAAATATGCCTGACACAGTAAGGATCATATGACAGCTGAAAGCCCCGCCACGTTGGAACTCGTATCGGTCGGCCAAGAGTAATATGCGGTAACACGGACGGTTGACTAAGTCGCACTGCATCTGTGTCCAACCAATGATGTCAAAATAACCCAGAAGCTCAACAATTGCGTTGCAGCATGTGCTGGAGTACGTGCAGCACCCCTCAATTTTAATACGATCAGTTATCTCATTGGGTAAAAGATGGCTCGTGGGGCGGATTGTCAACTAATCAAAGAAAACGGTTCATACGTTGGTGGTAAGAGTACTTCTCTAGGCAGAGTACGTAGCTCGGTATCCAGGTACTCGTACTCGGCATCTAACATAGCTTGAATTTACCTAGCCCGCAATTCATTGCGCACTCAAAGGGATAAGTCCACCGGGGAAACACTGAATCATCCAACTGTTTCAAAGATGCAGCTTGTTGCTTTGTCAAGTCGCCAAACCCCGCCTTCTCTAACTTCAAATTCCACCTATCATGCGTAATAGATAGTATTGATACCACTTCACTACGCAGAGGAGGCCAGATATCAACAAAGCATGGATAATCCCTGAACTGCTATCAGCCAACCATGAGACCACCACCAACTTGCTCTCCATGAGTCTGGCCCGCCTGCTGCATGATGGTCTTCGGGATGCAGTGTCGGAAAGTCACGAGACGCGAAACGCCGCTCTTGAGGAGCTCCCACGATGTGAATCTTCAATCACGGGCATGCCCTGTCTGATGACGAAAAAAAGATACAGGAACAGACAAAAAGTGAGCTAGGTCGATATGAGGTCATGCCATCCCCTGCCTGGCATGGATAAAATGTACCAAATTAAAAAGAAATTGGAAGAAAGCGGAGAGCAGCAAGACTGGAGCGTAGAGTACAGGAGGCTCAAATATGTGCCTGGGATATTTCCAGCCGAGCTGGTGAGCTCGGAGACATTTGTATAATGGCTACGCAGGTACTGAAAAGTCTTCGGCACCCAGATGAGCTTATTCCGGGATCGGTTCGGGTCATTCCCACCATCGCCTAGTTTATTCGGTCCAGAATACGTATTAAGGTAGGTGATGCAACCACAGTCCCACACCATGCCCCACAATCTTCCCTCAGCTTCCTAAAGACTGAGGGTGTACGTTAGGGATCGTTCACAATGCAGGTTTATCACAATCTTTCACCCTACACAATCCCACATATCCTACTAGTATTTAGACATGTGTACTTACACTTCCGTAGACGTAAATCCCTTACCCATCAGCGTTAGTATTTTCTCAATTGCGTGTACACTACTAAAGTTGATCAAATCCGTCCCAAACGAGGGCGCAGAGAGAATGTGGACTATTCCATTGACACGAGTCGCTCCACAATGGTCCTGAGTTGATATTTTCATACTTGCATTACGGAAGTCTGCAGATGGAGGGATGGAACGTTCGGTTGGGCTACATTTAATTGCGCTGCATTCGCAGTTATGCTTTCCAGTCAGCGGGTAACAGAGGCTTGAGTGACATCAACACACCGGACTTACTCTGTTCAGCATGGGATGAGCTGAAGGATAATATACGGTGCTGGACCCCTGGGGTTTGGCTCAATGATAAATGTAGTTGAAGCACCAGCACTAAGCAAAGCCCTCCTAAATCGGCATCATACTTCAGCTTATCGGTCAATGTCATTGCAGAAGGATGTCAATGTAGAATGTATTGCAGAAGCCCTAATATTTTGTTGGGGCAAGAATACATCATGGAAAGTGCGATTCATCATTATCATTATGCTATTTACCATGGTTTGTGACCCCACCTAACACCTATGCAACGCTCTTCTAAAACTTTCGCTCAAAAGTGTAGTAGCATCAATCCTCTCTTTGTCACTTCCTGTTCCAACTTCGGTTTTCGTGCTCTTTTAGACCTCCCTTAAAGCTTCTCCCTTCTTGGTTTAGCGGTCACAATCGTTCTTTGACCTCCTCTTGCTGAGATCCTTTCTACAACCAAAGACTGTCGCCAATAAAATGCCATGGGAAATGGACTATCCACATCCTCCCAAAACCCTTGACCGCCAACCGCACGGCGCTGATAGGCATTGGACTTCATTGTCTTCATTATGCTTTCGACTTGCCGGTGCTCTTCAGTGCGCTTCTCCCACTTCATCTTCAGAGCATTAAAGTCGTCGCCAATGAGTACCGGCAAGGCGGCATCTGAACCAAACGCATTCGTTGGTTTGGTCGACAGCGGCGAAAACAGTTGTGTATATGCAGCAATCGTCAGGAACGGGCTGTATACAATTGTTTCCCCATCAATAACTCCACCTGCCTCTCCGAGATCGGATACGGATGGTGTCCTAAGTACCTGGATGCCGAGACTTCCGAGGAACTCTTCATCTGTCTTTGTGAAGGTTGGATCTTGAGCATAAAGCACACCTCCATTATAGTCTCTTGAAGATACGTCCAGATATGAAGCGATGGCAATGAATATGACGAGTTGCTTGATGCGACGTGTTTGGTCCTTGGATGGTCCAAGGCTGCCAAGACCCAAAGATACCGCTTTGGTCACTCGTGGACGGTTTTTGGCCCGTAGCATAACATCGAGCGACTTTGATAATGCAGATTGGTGGAATAAAGTTTTAACTTCATCGTAAAGAATATGCAGTTGTCGGGATTGTTTTGACGGATTTCTTCCCTTCGATGAGCGGCTGCTCAGGGTTGTAGCACCGGCAGGACCATGTTTCAAGCGGTCTCCATAGCGGGGTGCAAATGATTGATCCCCTAAAGTTTCATGTAAGCTCCCATTCTTGTAGCAAAGCGTGAAGAATATAGACAAACGCACTGCTGTTGATATCCCAGCTCGCCGTGGGATAGATTGTACTTGTGAGCGACATTGGGAATAGGTAGCGCGGTGTAATAATTTCCGGGTTTGCTTCCAATTTAATTCACGTCGACTCGTTGTTGGAAATGAAGAAGGTGGTTGAGGAACTGGGAATATCTTGACTTCAATTAAATCCCATCCATATTTACGACAGCATACGCCCTAAATATCATTTCATCGTTCGGTGCATGGCGCATGCAAAGTCTTGGCGACACTGACATCATTGTCAGCTTTCTAATCTGCCATCGGCCTTCGGCATTCGCTCTCATCCGACAAGGTGCCCCCACTGGCTACCAGAGTCACACCAGAATTCCCCTCTGGACTGGCCGAGCTTAGTAATTGTGAAACCCGGGCGAGCCGACCGCATTAATAATGAAAGTCGATGAGTCCGCAGCCGCACCGCACCTGTGCTTATCGTTACCGACAGGTTTTTCGACGATGTTGGGATTTATCGGAGTCCTGAGAAAGCCGAAGCATCGGCGTATGAGTCATGACTAATAAAGGAGCGCTGACTTATTGCACCCATCACTCTTTCATCATTGCAACATTTCTTGCACAAGCCCTCCCTCAAAAACACTCATCAGATGCATATTCGGATGGAGCCTTGATGTGCAGCCCGAAAAACAGTCCCGCGTTTTATGACATGAAAAAAAGATGAAGAAAGTACGTTTCTCCGGACACGCTCCTTGCGTGATACACACGCGACCAATTAGCATTCTGTATCAGCAAGGGCCCAAGAAATACAAAGGAAGGGCTGCAATTACCAAATTCATGGGAACCACCACCTAAAATCAGTAGGGTGCATAATATTCCATTCGGAACTATGGATCATGAGAGAAAAGAGGATGTTGTGCAGTGTCTTAGTCACAGCCATGCTACCGGCGACGCATATGGAAGATCCTCCACAAAATCACCCCAATGAACCCGAGATGCCTACGACGACATAGTCGCCGCCATCGTCAAAATTTGCAAGATCATAGACGCCGTGACTACTGCAGATAAAGCCTTGATCGAGTCTCAAGGCTACAAGAATGTTCACTACAAGACATCAAAACACTAAACACGGGAGCCCAATTTAGCTGTAATTAACTATATACTTCTCAAGCAACATACATTAAATTCTCTAGCAGAGCACTTAACCATCCCCTTATGGCTTCGCATCACCACCCTCTGTCAACACCTCTTTAGAGGCTCCAGACTTCCAAGTTCCGGTACTGCGCAACAAGAGGGGTCATCTGACGAAAGCCAATACGCCCACCACGGATGACAGGACCCGTGTTGGTATTAACGTCCTCCCACGAATACAACAATAGGTCATTGACGGTGAACGAAACGTCGCGTTTGTCCTTGATAACCTCCACCTTGAAGAATACACCCTCGGCATCCTCGACGGAAGGCAATGGATCAGCACCTTGAGCAACGAGATGAAACCCAGGAGATTTGCGTAGGTTGGCAAGATGGAATACGCGCTCTTCTGGCCAACGACGGCGAAAGTAGGATGCATGCAAAGTACGGATGTCGGAAGAGTGGTACTGTGCATATGAACCGTTGCGAGGCTTGAGCCCTTCGTCGAATATACTGCCTCCTGCGACTGACGCGGCGCCAAAGAAGAACATGGCCAGGCCGGGTTCTTCGACGGCAGAGAACTCCCAAGTGATCCGGATGCGGTCGGGGAAAACTTCGGGGACCCAGTAGACGAAGTAATCAGCAATGGCTCCGGCGCCGCTCAACTCCAGAGTGTTGTTAGTGATAGACGCATTGAGAGGGCCTTCGGCAACCCAGCCGGCGATGGCATCACTGTTGTTGAATGTGTTTCGATAAAGAAGCTTTTCTGCCATGCCCAGTGAAGCAAGAAATAGAACAGGTTGCCACAAAAGAGATCTCATTTCGTAAATGGGACTACTTCAGGCCGTCGTGGGAATGTGTCAATATTGGACTAAGCGGTCAAGAAGCCAGAGGGGATAGTGAAGACAACACGCGAAATCTGGTCTTGGGTTTCGACGAGAATTATATAGACGGAAAAAGAAATGCCGACCATTCCTTTTCAATCACTCTCGCCTGTTTTGAGGCTTTTAGCCGACTGATACGAGATGATGAGCTTTCCGGCCTGTACTTTTTGAAGGCCATGAGCAGCTGTCAAGACCGGGTTTTCTACTGAATGTGGGCTAGTTACAGCGTCTGTCAATGTTGCCATAAGTGGAGAAAAGATGTAATGGCGATCTTGCCCCTTTGTGGAAGCTCGCTTCAGGGGTTTCGAGAACTTTGCTTGGCGAACTTCCACCAATAGGAGCCTGCATTCATCAAGGTTTTGGACAGAGTACACCCAGCGATTTAAGATTGTCTCAGAGGCATTAAATACTAGAAGGCGGAAAATTGACACGTTTTTAAGGTGGTCAGTTCATATAACGGCCGCTTTCTCGTGTCGCCAGTGCAGGTCTGATCTCTCCGGATCGGAATGTGGTTGTTGTTTTCAATTCTATAGTGGCATCTCACTTGGCTACTGAACCCCTCTTTTCACGTTCATTTTTCCGTGTGCTTTCACAACACCATGCAGAAATGGCATTGCTAAAGGTTCATTGATATGGGTGAGCGCAAACAGACCTCATTTTCATGTCTAAAATATTTTATGGAATTTAATTGTGGAAATTGGAAGGTCCATGTCGTGCCGGCTGTTCCTGATGGGCGTATCGTTCAATTGTCAGCCCACCCTTCAACTTCGTGGATTGTCCGACCGATGAAACCATGGTGGTCTATGAGAGTCCAAGACCTTGGCTGATAATTTCGGGTGCAAGTTACCTAGCCTCGTTGATGATTGTCATATCTTTTGAACCCTTTTTGCTTCCCATTGAGTCATGTGGCTTGTGTTGGCTTGATTTGGGCGCGTTGGCTGCTTTTTGCTACCCACATGAGCCACAGCAATCTGAAGGGTTGCACCTTGGCCATACACTTGATCAATAAAACGTTGCACGCGGCTACAACGGTTATTCGAGATTTTTAGCACTGAAGAAGGACTAGATGGACCCTGATCATCGAAAGAGTTGTATCTGTTGTCCTGCCTTTGGAAGAGTTTTTGGTCGGCTCAATAGCATGGCTCAATGCAACTGTGAGGGATGTGCTAGAGTTTTTAAGCTATTGTGGTTCCTGACATGAGAGTACAGTAGGGTAGACTTACCATATGCTCACAGGGGAGAGTCACAATAAGCAATGTCTTCTTTCATGCGAACTTACATGGGGCTCTCTTTGGGGTGTTGGCGAGTCAGGTAATAACCCCTATCACTTGGAGCATGTGTTCAGTTGCTTCACACAAGCAAGTTATCGCTCCTCATCTTGGTTCAATCTCTTATTAAACCTTGTTGCGACACATTTCGGTTTTAGCAAGCAAGCTCCACTTCCACAGCTGAGGAAAATGGACGACGGAAGGGAACCCACAAACTAATATATAGGGTATTTCACATTTCTCGATTAATATTTTAACGATCCATTGAGATAGACAAGAGCCCCTACAAAGTGAAGACAGCTGTGGCATTTGCAGCTTGGCGGGCCTACCCTATACTTTGAAGAGTCTTAAAGTAGTTGAAAGTAAAGATCACTAGCGGTTTCAATCCCAATAAAATTTTAGAAGATCAGAGAAGATCTACACACGGTATGGAGACTATTTCAACTTCGTCAACACTTTGTCTTGCATTGGTTCTTTTGGAGCTGCAACACTCCATCAAAGATTCGTTGATCATAGGATTAGCTCTGACCTGTTGTTAAGCACCACACACTGCGTACAATGCGCAGGAACTTGTACACTCTGTGTTTAACTATTGAGTAAAGTTATTCTATGACACTATTCCATCAAGAGCACTTAATTTCGAGTGTGTTGCTTTGGTTCTTTTGGCGTGACACTTGTGAGACAGTTGCCAGACATTAGGGCCCGTTCTGCTATGCTTGACCGCCTTTCCGACTCGGACCCTGATAAGGTCCGTCCGTCCTCGGATGTCGATTGTGGCTTACCCGTAAGCATAAGCGCTAGAATGAGCGTAAGCAGAAAGCAAGTTTCTCACAATATTTAAAATTAAAGCTGACTTGTTCTTAACTTGGTGTTCTTTGCATCACTTTACCTGCCTTCAATTAAGCAAGGCTTGTCAGTTTCTCACACTCTGATATGGGCAATCGTCTTTTATACTCTGTCGCGGTTCTGCTTGCGCTTGCGGCGGCACTGGTGGCACTATGGCCGTCTTGGGTGACAAAACCAGCTCCCCAGCAAATTCGCGGAAAGAACAACACAATCCTATTCGTTACGAGTGAGCTATACGGCCTGGCCAATGTTCACCTTGCTACGGCATACGCTCTACTCGAGTCACACCCGGATGCAGAGGTTCACTACGCATCGTTCCCCAAGTTTGCGAGTAGAGTCAAACGCACATCCTCCCAGGCCCAGAGATTTAACCCAGAAGCATCAGAGGTTATCTTCCACGCTCTGAATGGCCGATCCTACGCCGAGGCCTCACCCTTAGCACAGAGTAATGGGAGTGAGAAAATGGTACACTCTCCCGGTCTGAAGTCTGCAGAGGGGTTTTGCCGCATCCTAAAGCTTGGTCTGTCGCCATGGCCCGAAGATGAATACTATGACATATACTTGTCGGTGAGGAAACTCATAGACGAGATAAATCCTGCCATTGTGGTTTTGGATATGCTTCTTAATCCAGCAGTTGACGCCACTCGTGACATGCACCGCGCTCACGCAATCCTCACGCCAAATGTTCTCACAGGTATTGCACCGGCTGTACAGCCGGGCCATAAGGTGCTTTGGAAATATCCCGCGTAAGATCCCTGTGGCATGTTTTTGATTCTCCGGCAATGAATGAAGTTTAACAATTGATGATATAGGATTGGATCTGGATATCCATTTCCCGTTCCATGGAGCCTTATCCCCGCAAATATCTACTTGAATTTTCAAACCATCCGCTGCGCGCTTTCCACCATTGGTAGTGATGGTCGAAGGGCAAACTTGAAGAGTAAGGGTATACAAAAACCTCTCGACTTTTTGGGATTGTACAAGCCAGATGTCCCGTGGATCACCCAAACACTACCAGGAGCACACTTCCCATTGGACAATGTTCCATCAAATGTTATTTGCACAGGCCCAATTAATCTGGCTGATGTGGGTAACGAGCGTGATGAGGGAAACGATCTCGTGGACTGGGTCAAACGGGCTCCGACCATGATGATAGCCCTTGGTTCTCACTACCAGTATACCGAACAACAAGCTAGAGTAATGGTGGGCGCGATTCAAAAAGTCCTTCGACAAACCAACGTACAGGTACTATGGAAAGTAGATTTGCCTGACGCAGTGGACGATAGCCTTCTGCAAAATATGGACGAATCATTATCAGGTCGCTTCAGGGCCGAGAAGTGGTTGGACGTGGAGCCTCCCTCACTGCTGCTGATGGATACAATGGTGGCGTCAGTTCATCATGGAGGTGCCGGGTGTTTTCATGACGCTCTTTCGTGAGTATACCAATCGGGAGTCTAACGGACTTACGCTGACTGAATCTGATATCATAAACAGCGCCGGTGTCCCGCAGATTATTCTTCCTCTTTGGATTGACTTGTACGATTTCGCACAGCTCGTTGAATATCTCGGAATCGGCGTATGGGGATGTCAGGATACAAGCCCACATTGGACAGCAGAATGCCTCGCCGATGCGTTCTTGAAGATTTTGGAAAGCGGTGAGATGAGTGCCAATATGAAGCAAAGAGCAAAGGGATTTGGGGAGCAAGCACAGCAACGATCTGGTCGCTCTATTGCTGCTGATGAAGTGGCCAAGCTAGCGGCTTTGGGCTACTAGAACTTTCACTGTCTCTGTGACATCAAGCTGCAAGTATTGAGCATTAATGTACAAGATCAATTGCGATTTAGGGCATGTAGATCCGAAAATAGCCATACAGTGATAGAAGATGCCTCGGGGTACCGAGGTAGCTATAAATTATCTACATTGTATCGATAGTCAATAGCCTTCGGGGACGTATGGGAATTGGTGCTTTTTGCACGTAAAACGGGTCAACCAAGATCCTTTTATGCCTCGCGCACTCTACGCTACGGTCATCAAATCCAAGAACTAGCCGGCCGGTCAGCAGCAGAGTGCCGTCTGTGCGGCCAGCTGGGAGCGGATTTCTTCACATGTGAGACGCTTGACATGAATGAGACAGTCGAGAAGTTGGGCAACCCTGAGCAAGAGATTTCCAAGACGAATGCTTTGGGAAGTGTTTTATCAAATCTTTCTCGGTACCAGATTCTCTTATCCTATCTTTTGAGCAGTTTGTCCCATCTTTAATTTTCTAATTGACTCACTAACCATGATTAACCTCTCTTGTCATTTGGATATGGTCCGTACCAAGTGCATTCCGAAACAACAAAATAGCTTGGGTATCTAAGAGCATATTTCCTTCATTTTGGGTCAGCTCTTAGTTATTGGTTGAAGAATATTAGCTTGAACGAGGTGCTCGTGAAATTGGTGTTCGGCAGCTCCTTCGCTGATACGCACGTTATGTACAGCTGTTGTAAAATAGGTACCATGCTCCAGTTTGTCTGCAACCTCTTGACCAGATATTGTCGAAATCAATTAGCTTCGACTTCCATATGAGGTCCCTTGTACTCATTCTTCGCCCAAAGTAGGTAGTATATAACACTGAGAAGTGCAACCCCACCAGTCATTAACGAGGCGTAGTTCATGGTAGATGGGGTGGCTGGGGTTTGGGGGGGCCAAAAGCTAAAGAACCAGACAATAATCATGAAAAGACATGCAAAAGTGTTGTTAATGATGCCAAGGATACCAGGGACATGCCATGGCCCCCAGGCGAGAGTCTGACCCTCCCCAGCAGTGGTGTCGGCCAGAGCGGGAAGGGCACTGGGATCAGGCAACTTGTACCCCTTGCCGCAACGACGGTATAGAAGAAGAGATGCGGCCATGAGATATGATGAGTACAGACCGGAAACAGCGACGGAGATAATAGCGTTGTAGACTACGGCAGAGCCAATGTTGATAAGGCCGATGAGGCATGCAATGATGCTTGTGATAGTGATAGCCCAGACAGGTACGTTCGTCCGTGGGTCGACCTGTGGCCTTTGTTATTTGGGCGTACGCGAATGGGAGACTCTACTCGAGCTAGGGAGTAAACCGCTTACCTTAGATAGAGTGGGCCAGAACGGCAGACCACGGTCTCTAGCAAAAGCCCAAAACATGCGGGAGGTGGCGGCAATGACACCAACAATAGCAGAGAGAGTCATGACAATAATGAGAGAGGTCATGACAGCTGTTCCGGTCTTTGATCCGGTAGCCTGATGGAAGATCTCGATATAGGGGTAGCCAGTTGGGGAGTTGATGGCCTTGTCGATATCAGTAGCACTGTAGAGCATAGCGATAATCATAGCAAGACCCATCGCACCGTTAATAACAATGCTGGTCATGATAGACTGGGGGACGGCCACAGAAGGATTCTGGACTTCCTCACACATCTACCCATGTAGTCAGTAATCTTGTTCATTTCGTTACGCAGCTGAGGACGTGATCCGGCGACAGGTTCGGGACAGGGATCTCACATGGAAAGAGCAGTCGACACCTAGAGAGTTGATATGTTAGATCCTGAGAACATAGCAATAGAAAAAGAGAATATGTGCTTACCGGCAAAGGAGAATACGCAGCCCAGGAGCCCAACGAACCAAGAAAGCCCTTGAGATGGCCACATGCCTTCGTTTCGGAACTCAAGAAAAACTTCGGAGGCGTCCGCATTTGCGCCGCAAGTGACGAGCGTAATAAGAACAGCCAAGAAGCCAATGATGTGTAGAACAAGGATCATTCCCTCGATCTTGGGAAGAATGGAGCTAAAGACGGTGTTGATAAAAACCGCAATTAAGATGCACATCCACAGCATTAACGTTCCCTGCCACGTCTGGCCATTATATGATGGAATCATGAATGTAACGAGACCCTGGATCATGGTACCTGTCAGGAAACCAGCGGCAGCAGAGGTACCTTGCCATCCGGCTAAAGTTAACCAGCCGGTAATGTAGCTGAGGAACTTGGAGCACCATCGAGGAGCCAACATAGCCACCCAGTGATACTGACCGCCTGAGGTGGGAGCGATGGAAACAAGCTCGCACAGGGTAGAAAACACGCTTAGGTTCCCGATCCAGACAAAGATAAACCCATATACGAGACCTCCAGGGCCGCCATTTGCCAGACCTGGCGCAAAGTTCATCAGTGTGCCTTCCCATGTGACGAGAATCGCGCAGCTGAAGCCTAGAATCGTCAAGAAGCGGAAGTTTCGCTGTTGAAGACTCCAAGTTAGTCTCATCGCGACGACGACATGAGATTGTGGAAAGCGGCGCATGTTACCTTGAGTACAGACTTTTTGCCCAGCTTAGCCAATTGCTCGCGATCCAAATCGTCGCGATCAAACTCCTCGGCAACATGCTGGACATTGGGCTCCTGGAGCTTGCTCTGGCTCCTGCCGCCGAGCTCATGACTATCCCTTCGAATACTCATGTTGAGAATATGAGCACGCTATCCGAATTCGGGTGTGTATAAGGCGCGAACGGAACAGGATTATCGGCGAGTACCAACGCGCGTCGCAGAACACCTTGGTATCGGCTGTTTGGGTGGGTGATTCGGGAGCGGTGATGGAAAAAAGCACCTGCAGTGAGACAGATGAACACAACAAGGGTGTCAATGCCAAGTTTGGTTGGGCACGGGTCGGAGCGCCCCCCAGCTGACTGGGGGCTCGGCAGTAACGCACACTCCGTGGGTCTCTTACGACGTGAAACTGGAACGACCGACAATACGCTTCGCTTCTACAAGCATTCTATGCCAGGGGACCCATAACTGTACGGTACGGATACTGTCCGTCGCTAATGTGGAGGGGGTAAGTGAGGAGGATCGGCCACTAAGCGGGTAGCTAACACTAGCCGTAAGTAGATACTTGGGACCCCCAAAGTCACCCACCCGTCGGCAGACGTCGGGCTTGACTAATGCAACGCTGGTTGTGGCTGCGCGGTAAGAGCAGAGAAGCTTCTGGATGCCGGGCCAGGTGCTCCTTATGCTGGATGTTTATGTGTGCTGGTGCAAAGACAGGGACGGATGCGCTCAAGGATTTGCTTTGGGTCGGCCTCTAGCCGTGCAGTTATGCCTGCAGTTCCATCGAGCTAGGCGATCCCGGGCTGAGGGAACTTGGAGCTGCAGGAGACAACAAAGCTGCTGGGAGATGGCTCGACTGAGTCCCCTTGCGTGAGGGACCAGTGCCGTAGTACCTCGCCAAATTAAGGCTCCTAGCAAGACACCGCAACGCAGGAGATCGGAGAAAGAGGTCCCCGGTATTGCTCTTTTCCAGCCACGTAGATGAAACCAGAACGAGGGTTTTGTTTTTATGCCTTGGCCTTGATCATAGCAACTGGCACGTGCAGACTGAATAATTACCGCCCCTGCAGCCGCACCCTTGAGGGGTCGTGTCCATCCCCACCACCCAACGCTATCAGCGCGATGATAAACCCTAATCCCGAAATACTTCGTGTTTAGCGAAATTCATATATTTCACCATATATCCCCGCCAGCTGAGCATAGGCTAAGGGAGAAGTTTGATTCCGTGAGCCATTGAAAATTGGTATTAAAGGACTGATCTTGCCTTCAGCATCCACCTAGAAGCGTTAGTGGCCATTGTGGCGATTAGCATAATCCCTGTCGCAGTGGTCCCACGAAGGCCACGAAGGCCTTTTGCTATTGAACTTTTCAGTTTTATAGGCACCTCAAAGAGGCTGTGGAAGCAAACATGTGAAAATTGATGCCACAATTGAGGGTGCTTCTAAGAGGCTAGTGAGTGCTTTGGTAGCCGAGTTCAACCGCGCATGCGCTAGATTGCTCTCGTTTTTGGAGACCTTAGCCAACAGCAATACAGTACTAAGCAGGAAATCGAAAGGTTTCAAGCCTTGTCATGAATGAATACAGATTCTTAGAAATAAAACCCTCGGGATTTATGAAGCCGAACGTGTTGTTACACTAGAAATACAATAGACTAGGTCGGTGATAATGCCATCGAGCTTGCCCGATCTATTGGGATCCTGAGCAATCACAATAATTGATCGAGGAATAACGATGATCTATAATAACCTAGAAAAGTTTAAAACTCGGTCCACGCCTCGAAAACAACGAACAAATTGGGCGGGCTCGTTTACCATTCTGAGGAACGAGACATGCCACCTCTAGCCTTCACTGAGCGGAACCGCGATAAATGGGGCCACGCCACAGTCCTAGTGCATGGAGTTCAATCTCATGTGTAACCCCTGTTCATTGTTAAGCGAGTCGGCAGTCTAAATTAGCCAATCGAGGCAAAATATAATCTGGGTCTATAAAATGCCCACATATCGGCTCATGCCGCTCGCAGCCCACTCATGGATACACTCGCGGAAGGCAACCGTGGACCCGGCGATTTGTGCAAGGTACAGGCATCAGGCATGCATCAACCAACAGCCGTGAGGTTCTGGGTGCGAGAGCCCCATTGGATTTGTCTTCCTCTTGGTGCGCTTATCTCGGGCTCAAGGAGACAAGGGGTTCTTTCCCCCGACACCCTTACCGCCGCACCATTTGGGGCATTTCGCCGTTGAAGCACTTGTATTATTTATGATGAAGTTGCTTCTAAGGGTTTTCAGAAGTCAGTTCAATACTGGGTCTTGGATTGGCCGTGTCTTATCAGCATGAGATGTTGCGGAACCACGTAAAGTCACCCGACTTTGTACGCTTGTATACTTCAGACTTGCACTAGGATAGGCTACAACCGAAGCTGGGTAGCTGCCCCCGATGCTGCCGTGACTTGTCTAGCCCATCTTTGAGCCGTCAAACAACTTTCCGAGGTGCTCTTCTGTGAATTTACGTGGGATTCGGATTGGCTGCGCCTGGGAAAGACCGAGAAATAACAAACGACCATGGGAATTGCATCAGAAACATGACATTCTACCTTTCATAACATAGTACTGCGTTAAACCAGATCTTTTCTAATCTTGCTCAGGCTTACGCCCGTACACGTAACGTACGATCATATAGCTATGAACCTTGGGGTTACGCATTGCCTTACGCAGACTCATGAGGAACAGATGATACTCATCTTTGGGCCACTTGACAACTTCGTGCCACATCATGAGAGTATAACCTGCAGCCATGTATGAGAATTCTGTCAAGAGTCAAATGGGCGGCTTCCTTACCCTCAATATCGTTCTCTAGCGTAAGCTTGACAAATCGGCCAATCTCAGCAAGCTTTGGGTCTTTGGGCCAACCACTAATAGGGAACTAAACGATATAATTTAATAAGAACCCATGAAGCGTTTGTAACACTTACCTTGTAGTCCACCGTCTTTACGTCCACAAAGCCAGCCTCTCGAAACGCATCTTGCTGCAGGTCGCGAACGAAAAAGGAATTACCTAGAATTTTGCCACCATCTTCGAAGAGCTTCTGATAGGTCTGAAATATAGGTTCCAGGTCAGTAGTGCCATCGTCACTGCGGAACTCGACATCGGCTTCAGCCGATTGCACCCAGCCTCCGGGCGCACAGCAGCGGTACGCCTCTTTGAATAGGGCGTTCCAATCATTTATGGCACCAAAAAGGTATCGAAGATGGACGAAGTCAAAATGATTTTCGTTCCAAGTCCAGGATTGGGTAGCATCGTCGATGTCAAAACGAACATTTGGGGGAACCCATTGTGGTTGGCAAGGCGAGAGGTCAGTACCAACAACGTCCGTACCGGGATATCGATCAGCAAATTCTCTGAATTCGGTAAGCAGGGAATTTATGTTGGTATGTTTAGCTGCCTTACATTGCCCAGATCCCTTGCACAGTTATTATTAGGCAATCACTAGGGGAACACTCACTAGCTTACCACTTCCTGTACCAACATCAAGAACATTCTACAGCATAAAATGTTAGGCTCAATACACGCGGTCGGCCTTTCATTTTATTAAAGGTGTCATACCCGTAATTCACTAGTATTTACGGGGGCGAGGAACAGCTCGTTGTCCAAAAGGAGCGTCAAGTAATGGTGACTGCCTGCTGGATTAGACTTGTATTGTTCAACCGTTGTATTTTGAAGCCCCACGTCATGTCCATAGACTCTACTTGTTGATCGTCGTTGGGGCAAAAGTAACTGGAGGCGAACTTTTCACTGTGATAGGTGCGTCCCTCACAGCGACGATACTCAAGGATACTGGAAGAGACTGAGGCTGTCGAGCTTTGTCTGCGAGCCCTATTAGAAACGCGAGACAAGGGCTGTCTCATGGTTTACTGACGCATCATCGCCAATGGATGAGTCGGCGTCAACCTGGGAATCATGCTGCAAAGTGTTAGTCGCGTCTCAAATGCAGACTGGTGCTTCGGTCACACATCAGAATCATCGGCGGGAATAAGCTCGTTTTGATGTTGAGGAGATTTTGAAGGAGATTTAGTCTGCAAAGCGGTGGGTGTCGACGCTTGGGGCGGTTTTGTCGCCTCAATAGTTGGGCTCGACATGGTCTTGAATGTAGCACGAATATAATTAAAGCGGCAGAAGCAGGAAACATAGAAAAAGAACAGTTTGGGGTGAGCGCTTAGGAAACTATGTAAGGGAATGCCCCTAGTCGCCGACCGCAGGGGTACACTGAGTTAGGAAAGTATGACCCGCGCAGCCGGGGTTTAAATGTTGACAAACAGAGCCCTGTGATGTGTCGGTAGCCATTAACCTAGTATCTCAATGTGCTGCTCAACTGAAAGTCAGGTGCTAGATTGGTACTGACTCAGCTAATTGTCGTATGATATGTCCTGGGACCCCTACACCGCCGGGGAGACGGAACTATCGAACATCTTGGCAAGGAGCTCCGCTTAAACTCTGGCATTTATTGGTGCACTGCCTGCTTTCTATTCCTGCCTTCGGATGCCCTGTTATAGCTGTGATGAGGCCGCCGATTCTTTGCGTCTTTTAGTGCCAATGTGAATCGGAACCGATGTATTGTGGCTGTCACATTACTCTTAGCTGGTGGCGTCTCAATAGGTTGGACACAATAGAGACAGACAGGTCTCGCTGGACTCCCATGGATCGCTAGATTAATAAACCTGTTTATCGAATATGCTTGGTCTTGGTTAGGCTGGAAGGCCAAAGGAAATCATCTTATTGTCTCAACAAGCATGAAGCCTTCACAGTGCAACAATGTTTCAGTTGTGGTATAAAAATCTCGTGTCATCTACTTCGTAAATCTAGCTGCCTAGTTTGGTCCTCAAAATTGCCATATACAACTTCTATGTGGCATGGGATTCTTTTGCTATTTGATGTTGCCAAAGACACATGCCGGTAATAGCAGCCATCAAAGTCCAGTGGTATCCTATCTCTTGAGTGGTTCCACTTCCCAGGTATTGGAATGTACCAGCCTCAGATCGGCCGACGCTTGAACCAGTTCCGAAAACGCCCACAACTTCTTCTTTCTCATTCACTAAGCCAGATCCGGAATGTCCTCGTGGGGTCTTTTCGACACCACCCCGCGGAGAAATCGGCTTGCTGTATGGAGGCGGTCGTTTGTGTTTCTGTCGATACGGTTCATGGCCAGGATATGGTGGTGGAACTGCTCTACTGAAGGTGGGCCCCAGCCGCACCAGCTTCCATCCCGAACTTAACATGCCGAGCCTCTTCATTTCGTCTCCGTCGCAGTGACGCCACTCGAAGGCCTCGTTTCTATAGCTATTGCCATGGCCTACCATCAAGGTGAAGCAGTACGTTTCCACTTTGCCCCTCTGATATCGCATTGTTGCTCGACATGCCATGATTCCCGCGCTCAGAACTTCAGGAAGATAAATAGTGAACTTTTTATGTTTCCTCTTGACGTAAACCAACGGCGATTTTCTTAAGCTCACGCCAGAATGAAGGATCGTGCAACCTCTCCAACCTTGAGGCATGCTGACGGCGTATAAAGGTTGTGAGCCGGTGGCAAAGACGTACAGAACCGGCACGGGTCCAGATTTCGCGTAGGTTAGGTGAAAAATATGAGGGATTCCTTTACAAGCCACCTTTTCCGAGGTGTCAACCAAAGGTGGCAGTTTTGAGGATGAGGCCCCCATGGTGAGTGTATCGGTCAAAGTACCACACCTGGGGATGAGAAGACGCCTTCCGCCAACAGTCGTCTTGTTTGGCAGCGACGAAGAGGTGGACGCGCGGCCGAGGCCTGTGGCCGTTGCAGAGGATTCGAAGCGGACACCTGAAGCGGGGCGTGCGGTACTTGCAGTTCGTCGTGAAACGCAGGCGGTGAGGGCTTCGTTATGTACGATGATTGAGGGGCACGTCAACAAGGCACCAGCTGGACTCTGTAGGCTTCCACCGCTCTGAAAATCGATCAAGCAGCTGATTTGATGAGAGAGCAGAAATGAGAGAGCAGAAATGAGACGGTAGAATTGTCCATCGTGACGGTGAACGTAAGCGTCTTGGCTCGGGTCCATGACGCGTTCCCGCCAAGCAAATCCGCAGGCTTAGTCACCATTTGTTCCGCTACCCAAATTGGGATGAAAACCTGAAGTACGGCGGCCCAAGCACCAAGCACCATCCAGTTTGAGGTCACGGCCAGTAGCCCATTTCTGACTAGGAGTCTCCAGACCCCGGAACGACAATCGGTTGCCTGGAATTTGATCCACTATGTACCCGAATGTTCACATAGAGTATAGCTACCTAGTTGATAATTCCTGGATTAAACCCAGTTCGACATGTGACTCCGTTGGCCTGGCATTCCTCTCCTCCTACGGCATGCTGACGGCTCACCGATCATAGGGAATTATTCAGAGATGGCAAAGTCCGCTAACTCTCCTAATTATCTTTTTACCACACCTCTCAATACCATTTACCCATTCCTACCAGCAGCAGGCCAAGATGTCTGACCTTCCAATGATTAACTATTGACCCTGCTTCGACCTACTCAAAATTTCTGTTATCGCTTCATCAACCCCACCCACAATAATTGTCGGCTCCGTGTCAGTTAGACCTCCCAGGGCATCAATCCATCCAGTGCACGCCCTGTCAATCCAAGCTGACTGAGCTCCGGCCGACCTTGCACCAAGCGCATCGAACGGGTTGGCGCTTACAACCCAGACTTGAGTCAACCCAACACCTGACTCCTCCGCTAGGTGATGGTACGCCTTAGGGTCTGGCTTGAACCTCCTAACCGGTTCTACTGTAATGAGTCTGCCAGGTTGAGAGAAGTAGCTCATCTTGGACAGCACCGATGACGTCCGCACTGATGCCGTGACCATGTCATCGGTCCCGTTGGAAAATATGTAGGCATCTAATGAAGGTTCATTCGCCACCAAGTCCATTGCTGCCTCGATCTCAGGGAACGACTTTAAATTGTTATACGCGTTCATCAGCCGCTCTGTATCGGTGCTGGACAGGGTGAGTCCCTTCTCAGCGACGGCATGCTGTAGTGCGGCGCGAGTGATTTGGGAGAATGGTAGATATGTTGCTACTCTCAACTTAGGGTCCACTTGTTATGGTAAGATGAAAACAATGCGCATGAATTCTTACCCATGCTATTAGCTCGCCATGTATATTCCAGCTGATACCTGCGCCATTGCGCTGCCAAGTCTGTGGCCAAATCGTCACCGAACAGCTCACCAAGTTGCTTAGCGATTGATTCGGTCGACAGCAGTGTTCCATACAAGTCGAACCCTATAACAGTTTTGCCTGTCATCCTGATTGATTCTAGGTGAGTGTAGTCATCAGCACGTTGTCTGCAAGAAATAAGGGATATCATAAGGTGGCCCCTCTTGGGATATCTGCTTTGTATGTTTTCTCAAATGCGGGGAACCTGCATAACCTCGGAACGAGGCTGACTTCTATACACAGTACCCGGCCGGTACTTCAGATCAATGATGACAAGTTATAAAAATAAATTAGTAACCAGCGCTAGAGTTGGACAAATGGATGAGGCGACATAATTAAAAGCTTGGAGGCAACAAGCAACAGAAAGCAAGGCTCACAACGAGGCTTCTCGACCTGGTCTTATGGGGCTATGTGATCTCCAAAGTAGGCCCGCTCGCTCAGCCTAAATGGCGGTTTCCTCGGCGCGACCCTGATACTAGCTCAGCTTAAAGCGGCAACATAGCAGATTTAAAAAGGTAATGAGTTTTGCTGTGCCTTAGTTTCGGTTTCGATTTATGCAGCATTCCCGTGGCTTCATCTGGCATTTTGAGCCCTCGAAAAACGATGGTCTTACGTAACTTGCCATGGCATCTTATTCCGAAGGCGGTATAGGAGAATTATATGTATAATAATCTGTTAAAATTGTTGCTCCAGCATAAAATGAAGCGCAACATAGCGTGCTGGGCTATGTATTATCTTTATGCAGTAATCTGCTATCCACTCCATAACTGGAGTTGGAGATGGTATCACCATAGTCGTAAACCCGACATCATAAGCCAATGGCTGCAGTCATTATGATCCTAATACACAACATCATACTAATCCAATCTAGCAATTAAACTAGGAATAAAGTGATAATTGTAATGAAAGGATTTGATCCAAAACCACTCTGAGGTCGGCTCAAAGCTATGAATAAAAATGAGTGAGCCTCTCGCCTACTCATAAAGAGGACAAGGAATCTCCGAATCATTGCCCTCCTCGCCATCAATGCCACATTTTCCACATCGGATTATGCTTCCCGGAATAGTCAACCCATTCACTCGGTATTTGACGTAGCTTATCCGACACTTTGAATCCTCGAAACTCGATGTTCTTGTCAATGTAGGGAAAGAAGTAGGCCAAGCCTTCGAACTTCCCGCAGCGGTTGGTTAGGAAATCAAGATGACCAGATTCGATATCTCTTAAACGCTGGCCGTCACCAGTTTCTCGACCCTGGAGTCTGTAATAAACCCGACGAGAGAGAGACGGCACCAATCTGCTGTTTTTTGTCTCATGGCCGGCATCCCGGCTTCGCTTATCCATAGAGACCTGCAGGCGACGCCTTTTTCTCTTGTTATTCCCATCATGTCCACAGTCTTCCCCAGGCCCGACGATGACGTCCAACTTCTCTTTAGAGAGGCCGAGGAGCATGGTACCCTCGATAATTCCAAAGTGAAAATCTGCAGTAAGGGTTCCATCTCGGTTATCGCGAATATCCAAAGTGAAGTTCTTCTCACAGCTTTCTCGCCAACCATTTCTAACTGCATCGCATTGCACGATGTATGACCCTTGACACTGATGGAGCTCGAACAACGGAACTATCGCTTGTTCATCAGTGCTCTCCTTTCTGTTCTGGCGTACGGGGCCCTGGCTCGACCGCTTCATGTGTTGCCGGTGGCTCTCCATGGCATTCTCCCACTGGTCATCTTGTCGTCTCTTGCGGGTCTTGTCGGCCTCGTCTCCGATGCCCCTTGCCAAACTCCAAACTGCACCCCAATCCCATCCAATGCACAAAGTTCTACCTGTACCATTCCCTCCGCTTATGGTGTGTAGTCCAGCAACTCGTGTCGCAATGATATGGATACAGTGTCTGTCGTTTAAACCGTACAATGCCAGCGGTTCTGTCGTTTTCCCCCTGTCAGGCTGCCCATCAGTCAAGAAGTAAAAGTCCATGAACCGATCAGCGTCCAGGCTTGCTCTTTGACCTGCCGTTGTGCATTTGGCGAATTCCTCCTCGTTTTTCTGTTTTTTATTTGCCTCATAAGCATGAACATCGCTTTCCCATGCGTGTTGTAGAGGTTCGTAATCGCGTCGCATCGACTCTTCCAGGCGAATCACAGATTCGGGGACCCGGTCACACTAGATAGTAGGATCTCAGGATAAGATTATCTGCTTACATGCAGCGGCCACGCAAAGTGATATCATATTTGGTTACTAACCTTGCCTTGGCGAACCGCGTCCTCGAGCAGGTCCCGGTGCTTCGATACTGTAGCAGACGAAGCAACCTTTATTCCATAATGTCTTAACTGTGCAGCAAAGAAGGTTTTTTTGAACAGGATTTTGGCTGATTCCTGTGCCTCTTTTATGTCTGGTTTGAGCAGAAGGATCTCAGGGTGGAACAGCTGTTTCAGGCGCAAGCTCTCAAATCTGTCAATGTTTGAGGCACTGAAGCGCCCTTGTCTCAATTCAAAGCCTTCCTGCTTGAGAACCGGCGGCTCAGGACGACTGCCAGTTTCTTTCATATTGCAATCGCTCGCGTTGTGTGATACTTGAGATTACCTGCAGAATCCTTGAAAAGGTTGGTCTCATCAATTATCTGGCGGACGGACATACCCCTTTTCATTTACTCTCCCCTGTCAGGCAGGCGAGAGTCAGCTATCGCTCTACAGATAAGCGACTCGGCAGGAAATCACTAGGCACTAAAAAAGGGAGCCTGGCTCATCTTTGCCTACTCCGTACTGTTGTGTTTAATGATAAGATGGAATGCGTTGAAGATATGAAAGACGTGGTTAATTGCAGGACTGCCCAGAGGCCGTAAGGACCGCAATGATGGAGAGATCGAGAGAGACCAGATGTAATCTGCTCGAATTTGCGGACAGATCATAGAGATCATTATGATGTAGGAGGCTTTGGAACTAAAGTTGGAAAAAGCAAATACAGGCCAAAGGGTACTGCTATGATGAAGGGGATGACTTCCTATGACGACATCGTCATCTCGGTAAGAGAATGGGTATGATTGTTGAGGATGGGAGGAAATCGGGTCACGTGAGGCAGTGGCACAGCACCACTGCCACTCACACTGTATCTACACACTGTTTCACACCACAGTTAGCGAGGGCAGCTTGGGCTCTCTCAATTAATTCAACATATTTAACTTCGTCACCTTTACGGTCCTTTTGACCTCTATTTTCTGCCCCTTTGGGCCCTACAATTCACTATGATAGTCTAGGGTAGGTAGCTTTCGCCGAGACCCACCCTTTCAAGAAAATCAACCACACAGCTCAATCCCGCTTTAAAGAACCAACATATGAACTATATTAATATTTAAGATTCAAGTACTTCTAGATCTCTTATAATTAGTTGAATAGAGTAGAGGGAATACAAGCCGCCAACGTGGTAGGTTGGGCTCGGTACTATAGCTGAATTTTAGTGCGGGGTCTGGCGAGGCTGGCCGTCAGCATTTGAAAATAGCAAAGAGAATTTTCAAATACTAATAGCCAGCTCAGCACAATTTCCATTATTAAATATAATGAATTCTTCTGGAATTAACCTCACACACACCTTTATAAACCTGAAAACCCCCTATCTAAAGGCTAAGATTAGTACAGAATCTACCAATCTAAAATACACAAAAAGAGTAAAATAGAACAACCATCCAGGATCACTGGAGGAATAGCAAAATGAACCTTCTCTATTACTATATAATTGAGTATGTAAAGAAAGATGCCCCTCACGATTTCCAGAGATTTCCCTGGGTATTATACTCAGGAAACCCCTAGGATATCTAAGGGAAATCCTCCGTTAATCCTCGGAGAGGCTTGGGAAATCAGACTAGCTTTTCCAAGGAAATCCCGCGGAAGTCCAGGAGCCGTCCGGAGCACGCCTCAGGGTTTCCGAGGATTTCCGGTTGGTTTCTTTTTCCAATCCTTGGTAATATCCCTGGGCAATTAAAGTTGTTTCCTCTGGGCTGGCCTAGACCGCTATAATACAGTGGGATACCCCACTGAGGATGACGCTGGTGCCCTACTGCCACACCGGGTTCTGTAATAAAGATGCCCGTCGCATCTGTGTTTGCCAAGCTGTTATGTTGGATTATCAGAAACGCTAACAGAGATTCAAGAAACTTTAATAAGTCTGCCCAGAACAATCAGCCCTTAAGGGGCTTCCAGACAAACTAAGTCTTAGGGAAGATCATCCAGAGTTAATTTCAGTAATGAGGAATAATGAGATATCTTATTGTTCTGGCTTACTGCTCCTAGCTGAGTTATAGACACAATCAACACCTGGGCAAATCCGCAAGATATTTGGACTAGTAACCTAGTCATGAGGTTTCTTGGTATTCAGGCTAGGAAGGTAGTACAGAAAGTTATCGAATTGATGAATACGCTATGCATCTAGTCTATAACTGATCCGAGCTCACATATAACATATTAACCTTGAAAGCCCGTTTGTAGCTCGACTCTGAAACGCACAAAATAGTAAGCCTTTAACTTATTAACAATAACAATGTTATTATCTCCTTTATATTCCTCCGCCTGGGTCAGCATGCTAGGTGGCATTGGCAAGGAAACTGTTGTAATAATGCCCATTGTTCATTTCTTAAAGGTTATAGTACGAACAGCTGGACCAGATAAAGCTTCTTAGATATAAAGCGAATGTCCTGTTGCAGCAAGTTGAAATAGTAGAATGATTTTATCATAAGACGAGCCCATAATCGGGTACTGTTTTGCTTCTAATATATCTGAAGTTTTCATCTTAGCCGAGGGGCGTATAGAGTTGGGTTAATCACTCTTAGTGTTTGCGAGGTGTAGGGGGCATACACACACACGCACAAGACGGTTAAGCAGTCTAATACCTCCAGCATAATAAGAAACCAAAGCTCTGGGCTTTTTTTCCATAGCGGATCAGAATTTGGGGATTGATCAGGGCATCCCAGCACACAGGAGGCAATATTATACGATTCAGCAGGGAATAGGGTGGGGTCACTGTATCTTCAGCCCGCAGCGGTTAGGAACTGGGCAGATAACTGACGCTGTAACACCCTGCTAGGAGATATGCAGGTTACAGGTTCTCGAATGACCGAACGGCATACAGCAGCCAACCGCCTGTTGGTGATATATCATACTGACCAGGGCCCCCTTGCTCATATTAAGTAGACTTCGCACGTATTTCCATTAAAAAAAAACCCAGCACATAGAACGAAAGTATTAAGTATGCTTGCTTCTCCTAATCCGGGAGCGTCGCCGGATTAAGATCAAACTTGCGATTCGTCTTTGTGCAGTATACATCTGTGTGCTCAGGAGTGCTGGGGAATACCTGAGACGACGCTGAACCCACTAAAAATCAGAGCAGGTGGGAATACAGTAAGTGGTCTTGACTGAGACGGAGTAACGGCTGACTGTAAATGCAGCACCGTGGCGCAGGTAATTTGTCACCGGAACTTCATACACAGTCCATGCGAAGTCTGCACTAACAATGCAGGCGATAATCATCAAATCTCCGGATGTTACCGGGTGCTAACTGTTTGTTAGGAAGGACGCGTCTGCAGGCGTTAGGTTCTTTTGATTCATTGAGGGTTATTAGCGAGCTACCCCACTTGTTGTGGTCTTACCAGTTCGGACTTTAGCCAATAGCGCGGCGAATACACAATGCAAAGTAACTGCCGGGTGGGCTCCTTGGCCCGGCCGGGGTGGAATCCGACCAGGTCTCATGAGGTTACGGAGTCGACAATACTGGCCCCAATATAGCAAGGGGGCTTATACCCGGCTTGAAACTGGGGCGACCATGTTAGTAATCCCCATTGATGTGTTGGCTCGTTGTCTGCACCTATTACGATGCTCCATGATCGGCTCTTTCGCAGCCAATCTACTGCGCAACTTTTTCTTTACTTCATTTTGCCAACTGTCCTTATCTGTTCTGTTACAATCTGTGCCTGAGTAGCCCCGATCTGGAGAACGATCAACAAGATGCCGTATTTCATTGATGGCGATGACTGCATGGTACGCTACCAAATGGAAGAATGCGCCTCTGTGCTCACCATTGCCAGATATCCGAATGGATTCTGCTAGCCGCCGCCTACGTTTTCGTCATCCTGCGCGTTTACACTCGTCTCTTCCGCTTGCGCCAGAAAATAGATTGGTCTGACTGGTTGCTCATCGTCTCTGCCATCGATGCCCTCGGCCTGATTATTTGTGATACCTTGACCTACCAGATGGGCGTCCTTGATGCGTGGGAGCCATCTGTCCGGCTCTCCAAGGTATTAACTTCATCCCCTGCAAGAGTAAATAATCATTCATGGGAAGAATCTAATTCTGGAAGATCTCTTTCGCCTCCAACTACTTCTATGATGTCGGCATGGTTTTCCCTAAGTTAAGCATGCTGGCTTTCTACTGGGGCTACTTCCTCCCTGATATTAGCCTGGGCATGCGAAGGCTGCTCTACGGCATCACTGCCTTTGTCTGTGCATCCTACACAGCCATTCTCTGGGATGATACCTTCTTCTGTGGTGGAGATGTTTCTGTGCAGTGGTCGCAGGAGGAGGGTGCTTGCAGTGTCTTTTATGCGTCTGCGCCTTTCATCCTTAATTTCACACTGAATTTAGCCTGCTATCTCGCTGGTAAGGCTACTCTTGGGATAAAAACGTACCTCCAGGCTTGAGCTGACAAGTTCGTCGCTAGTTTACGCCCTTCCACTTATCCTATTGATCCAGGGCGTTCTGAGACCTTCTAAGGGCCTCATCCTCACCTTTTCCCTCGGTACCCTGACCATATTTAGCACTGTCGTTCGATTTGCGTCTCTCAAAATTGGCACGGGACAAGAAAACCTTGTTTGTGAGTCGAGCGCTTTTTTCATGTGTCATTAGCAGGAAGCTCGCCTAAGTGGAACTGGTAACTGACTGTAGTGTGATAGACCCTCTTAGTATGGTCGAGATAACACTTGCCCTTACTGTTGTTGCTCTTCCTGGGCTGAAGCCTCTTCTTCACCGCTCCCCTCTTAATCCTCCGACTCCCGAGAGAGTAGAGGTTGGTAATGACTTCGTTAATGTATATGGAGTGAAGTGAGTGTCTTTATTAAAAAATGTTTAAATATATCAATGAATGAATATTTAAAAATCCTGTCTCATTACACTGCGAAACGTCTGGTATTCTAAGTAGATCAGGCTGCGAGTTTATTTGAAATCTGTTTATCATGAGATTGAATGACATTGCTTGAGACCTTGGCTTCTGTCGTAATGGTAGTTGTGGATTCAACATAATTCTTGTTCACTGCAATCTATGTTAGACTGGTCGAGCTCATCTTCGCTCACTTGAGACTTGCAACTTACTGGGGGCACGGTGATATTGGTCAACCCAAGTGACGTTAGTATTTGTAAACAGCGCAACCTTTTGAACAAAGTTGGGGTCTCTCAGGAATTCCCGTGCGACGTGGACAATATCAGACTTTCCATTGCTCAAAATCTGTTCGAGGTCAACGATTAGCGCGCTCACAAAAGGTCGGGAACTATCATAAGATCACACACATCATCGACAGTATTGCCATCTCGAATCCAGCCAACAGCACCGACAAAAAGGTTGGGGATATTGAGATCCTTGACGGCTTTCGCGAAAGGAACTTGGTATTGCTGGCCAAGTCGGACCTGTTGTCGCCGGTCGGCACCACCGCTCGACACATCTAACAGGTCTACACCCTCTGCAGCAAGGATTGGGGCATATCGAAGGGTATCCTCCAGATCCCAACCCTCCCCATGGGGTAGCCAATCTACTGCAGAGATCTTCCAGAAAAGAGGCATGTCCTTGGGGATATTGCGTCTGATGGCGCGGACGACTTCCACACCAATTAGCGTGCGGTTTTCGAAGCTTCCCCCCCAACGGTCTGTTCGCTTATTGGTCTACTCCGCAAGATAAAGATTAGCCTCAAGAAACCCCTATCCTCAGAGATATTTGGTAGTGCTTACCGCAGGTGAGGCAAAGGAATGGAGGAGATATCCATGTGCCCCATGGACGGCAATCGTATCGACCCCGGCTTCAACGGCTCTGCGAGCTGCTTGGCCGTAAGCCTCAATTGTTTCTAGAATATCTTCCTCAGTCATCTCAGTTGGAATGGCATAATTTTCATTCCACGGCTCCGCAGTAGGACCCTGGACGTCCTGGGTGCAGCCGCCAAACTCGTCAGGGACCAGCTGCAAACCCAGCCAAGGTGGACATACACCACTCTTGCGGCCAGCGTGCTGGAGCTGAATAGCGACCTTTTGCGACTGCGAGTGGATCAGGTCAACAATTCTCTTCAGGGGCGCGATGTGGTCGTCGGACCAGAGACCAGCATCCTGTGGTGTGTTCAGACCCTAGAAAAGCGATGCAATTCGTTAGTAATTCCATCTGGCTTCATTTGGGAACACAACAAGATATGTGGTGGTAAATTAATCATACCCTCGCGATGACTGCAGTCGCTTCTAAGGTGATGAGGGCGCTCCCTCGCATGGCCCATTGTCCGTAGTGTGCTACATGGAAGTCGCTAAACATGCCATCTTTACAGCTATACATGCACATGGGGGCAACCCAGATCCGGTTTTGGAACGTCTTGCCACGTATCGTGATGGGTCGGAAGGCAACATTTACTGTTTCTTCGGTAACACCATCTTCGGGCTTGAGAATGGCGGTGCCCACCGGAACTCGCTGCTTTGGCGTGAAGAAGGGTAGGTCAGGTACGACTTCACTACGGAAGTCTGAGTACTGAGACTGCTGAATGGAACCCATTGCAAAAGTGTATTGGTTGGGGGAAAATAGGAAAATGCGTTTGAGAGCAGGAGCTTTTGTCGTCAACAGAGACAAGTTCAGCTTGAACCTCAAGATGAACAAATATTGTGTCAATCTGGGGCTGATTTAGATGGAGTTTTGGCCAGGGGTAGTGATAACGAATAGAGTGGCGATATTTGAGTCCAGACGAATCTTACGAGCCAGAGGACCGGTCAGTGTCTTCTCTATCTTGACTAATTACAACACCCGATATCGTATCAATTGTCATTCGAACTGATGAGTTTGGGCATGCCATCCCCGCCCCTTCAGAGTTGAGTTTCTACCCCATTATTTCCCTTTCGGGCGTTTCTAGCTGGATCCGCTCTGCAAGCTTAGCTCTGGTGTGGCAGCCGACTTTCCACCCCAGCTTCGGTCCCCACACACTCCTTGTCGCTCAGAGTCTCTGATGTGGCACTAGCAGAAGGTACCCGTATTTGTCGAGATTGGCTCTGACAGCCAGTAAATTATCGGGCATTGAAATCGAAATGGTCCTCCCAGAACCAGCAACAAACATTCGTTCCCGGAAAGCATCTCATCTACCAAGCATCGACATTGACATTGTTGCATCTGGGCAACCAATTGTCACCACCATATCAACCGGCATCATGACTTGCGGCTTGGCTCGCAAGTATGAAATCAATTCCGACATGGGCGAGGGCTTCGGCCGATGGAAGATGGTAAGTTCGCATCTTCACCTCGAGTTCGATTGGCCATCATCCGTTAACCCAATTTTCTAGGGGCCAGACGAGGAACTAATGCCACTCATTGACGTTGCAAACATCGCATGCGGTTTTCATGCTGGCGATCCTTCCATTATGCTCAAGACCATTCGTTTGTGCAAGAAGTATGGCGTGAGAGCAGGTGCTCATCCAGGACTGCAGGATTTATTTGGTTTCGGCCGAAGAAAGATTGAAGTTGACACTGGAGACATGTACGCCATGATTCTTTACCAAGTCGGCTCCCTCAAGTCAATGCTGGATGCCGAGGGTGTTGAGCTGTCTCATATTAAACCACACGGCGAGCTTTTTTTCTACATGCAGAGGGACAAGGGCATTATGGAAGCTGTTCTTAAGGCTTGCGCTACCTTCAAAGTTCCCGTGTACGCATCCCATAATCCAGAGCAAGAGGCGATGTGCAATGAGATGGGTATTCCATTCCAGGGAGAGATGTACGTCGACGTGGACTACTCGCCCGAGGGCAAGCTCGTCCCCGTAGCTCAGTCTCAGATCGCCACCCCGGAATTGTGCCACCAACGCGCACTCGACGCTACCATGGAAGATACCGGCATAGATAACAACGGCACCAAGTTCAAATTTGGCTTTGAAGGCAAGCCTTTCAGTATTTGTCTACACTCCGACGCACCTACCGTGTTGGAGAATGCCAAAGAGGTTCGGAGGGCAGTCGACAAGGCCAATCAAGTAAAATTCATCATGGAGATGACACAAGCCACCCATAACTAGATTAATTAAAATTCATCATATTTCATGTAGATAGAAGATATAAGGAGTAGGGAGATAAACCCAATTCCCATATGCTGTCGTATGAGTAGTCATAACAGACTTGCTGCTTTTGAGATTAGTATTGAACCTGCTCAGGTCTACAAATATCGAGATCATAAGTTCATATAAAGGGCCCACATAATTGCTGCTATAATTATTTAAGTCCAAGGCCGTATTGCCAACTTTTTAGTATCGGCACGAGTTTTGGTTTACGGGGGCCAGCGAAGGTCGAGACTCGGTATTAGACCTAGAGACAGGCCCGCGCGACCCCGGTAATCAATGCATCCAGGCTAACTTATCGCTGTGGGGTACCGTCATAGGAGGCCAAGCGGGCGCTGACAGTTCCCCACCCTAAACCCAACTGAGTCTGAACACTATCAAGCAAGAGATAAGAATCCCAGCGAGTGGAAGAGACGTCGGGGTAGAAAGGTCACTAGTGATGCTTGTGTATCATGGACTCATACAACCCGGTATCCATGTCAAAAGGCCGTGCAAGGTGACAAGTACAAAAGGTTGGTACCACCTCCGTCACGGAAACCATTTGCTTGACAACTTCATCGACTTTCAATTGGGTTGCACATCGACTTGTGCCATTATCTTCATTATTCCCCGCCATCTGGCTTCTATTGCCTGCTCTAGATCAACTACGATGGCGACTGCAGTGCCCATCCCTGGAACTGTCCAGCTTGTTGACGTTCAAGGCGTTTTCAACGTGGAACATGGCCAACATTCTCGGGAAATCGTTCTCGTCCCTCAGCCTACCGACAATCCCAATGATCCTCTCCGCTGGACCGTCAAACGGAAGACCAAGAACATTATTTGTGCCATGGGATGGTGCTTCTTCGTTGCCGCCATGATCTCCGGTCTCTCGCCCGCCTACATCCTAATCGAAGAGGACACCGGCATCTCAATCGCGGATTTGAGCACCGGCAATGGTCTCCTCTTCTTGTTCCTTGGCTGGGGAACTATGATTACGCAATGCCTTGCGCTCAATTATGGCCGTCGTCTGACGTTGGTGATTTCTATCATCTTAACCAGTGCTGTGACTCTTTGGACTGCGTACGTCGAGACTAAAGGAGAATACTTTGCGAACCGCATTCTCCTCGGAATTGTCTCCTCGCCGCAAGAAACGCTCATCGAGGTCATCATCGGCGATATTTTCTTTACACATGATCGAGGGTTTTATATGGGTGCCTATAGTTGGACCTTGTGGTGTGGTGCGTTCCTCGCCCCAGTCGCTTCTGGTTATGTTGCGCAGGAACTTGGATGGCGATGGATCCAATACGTCTTGACTTGTATTGGCGCTGGAGTTGCCATTGTCACCTTCTTTTTCTTCGAGGAGACCATGTTCTACCGCCATCATAATGTTGCAGACCTGTGCGAAATCTCCGACCTGGATCCCAAAAATGGCACCAAGCCTCCCGGAGCAATTGAAAGCAACACAAACACCGGGACGGAGAAGGACTCTAAACTTGAGGACCAGGATAGAGACTCTGCATCAAGGTCTATTGATTCCCCCGCACTTGGCTCAACGGAGAGCACGACGACATATCTGGAAAAGCTGAAGCTATGGGGCTATCGCGACCCGCGGCAACACAACCCTTTCAAGCTCTTCCTCTTGCCAATCAAGCTTCTATTTATGATCCCTGGAATGTCCTTCGGAGGCTTATTGGTGGGCGGCATTCTCTCTTGGTACAACGTTGTCGGCGGCTCCCTCGCCCTCATCCTCGGTAACGCCCCTTACAACTTCAGCGCGAACAACATCGGTCTCATGTATCTCGCTTGCGTTGTTGGTGTAACGATTGGCTGCTTAATCTCAGGATGGTTGTCAGATGCGCTCGCACTTCGCCTTGCGCGCCGTAATGGCGGCGTGATGGAGCCCGAGCAACGTCTGTGGACCTGTCTCATCGCGCTTGTAGCGCATCCCGCTGGCTGCCTTCTCTACGGAGTAGGAGCATCATACCATATCCACTGGGTAGGAATTATGTTTGGGCTTGGACTTATCTCTATCACTTTGCCAATGGGTTCCAACCTGGCTTTTACCTATATTCTCGACAGCTACAAGGAAGTTGCGGGAGAGGGTCTTGTATCCGCCATTCTGATTCGCAATATGATGGGTACGTATCTCTATTCTATTTTCTTTCCCCGGAAAACTAACTTGCCCAGGTTTTGCTTTTGGTTACGCTGTTGTCCCAATGATTGAGAATCTTGGACTTCGCTATGCCTTCGTCTTAATTGCTATTTTAGGCTTGGCATTGTGGTTCAGCGCTATTGCAATGATTTATTTTGGCAAGTCACTCAGGCGGTCTACCGCACAGTCGTACTGGAATCTAGTTGAAGAATACGGTTCAAAAGCTCATTGAGTTGATGATAGACGACCCATAAGCAATACTGGCGCTTCAATATGGGTATATGGAATTTGTTGTCGTGTTTTTATGTTGTTTTTGTTTCCTGACTAGCTCTCTACTCAGATAAGCTATCATTCCACTAGGAAGCCTCTAGTCATTCATAATTAGTTAACTCTTATGTCACAAGTGTCAAGTGGATGAGTTATTTTGTGAGGGGGAAATTTGTGTCCGTCAAGTTTAAGTAGATATTTAGTTAAATTCAATCCGTTTGATGCATACTTTACTCGCAGCAAAGATGCCATCGAACCCGCCTCCAGTGTGCACATGGACTTTTGACGTGGGATATACCCCACGCCTCTCGCAATTGAAACCTCAATTTAATAATACTGATTTTAATTTCGCGTTCAATAACCGAAGTTTTGATGTTGTGCCTTAAAGCAATTCGCAGCCCCTGTTTCATTACATTTCTAGTGATCAAGTATCTCGCCCTTGACTTTCAGAGCCTGCAACATCGTGATTGCAGCACAAGTCTTACGGCACTTCGCCTGCTGTAGTCGCATTGTTCTTTATCACTTCTTTTTTTGGTCACATCTATCCCATTCATTTCCTTTTTGTATTCGTGTCCCTCTATTAGCTGGTTTACTTTAATTCATTTGGTCTTGGGACATCCCTGCGTCGCATTTGATGTGGCTGGTTGGGTGGATGCTAGGAAAGTGAGGATCATGATAGAAGCAAGATTCTAAAGACGGACAATTCGAAACAGCAGCTTCCTGAGATGAATAGCTCCCGAGGTCCCGGGCTCAATTGTTCTGCAACTGCATCCCCTTTCTCAATTACCACTGTCTCCCAATCGCCCTCGCGCCCTCGCGCCCGCTCGTGCATGGCGCGCGTTGTCCTGCCAGGTCTAAGCACAGCACGTAACACCCGGTCTTCCTGCGCCCGTTGCTTGTCAACTAGCCGTGAGAGGCCTAGTGGAGTATGTGGTTCCTCGGGTCATGATCATGGGGCCCTTGCGGAGGCCGTAGATAAACCCCATAATTTCCTAATTAGGTAATTTTGGGGTATCAACTCTAACCAGGATTGGTGATGGGCGCACTCGGTCCTCCGGATGTGATATTACGATTGCATTTTACACAACAAGCCGTGGTTGTGTTCTAGTAGGGAGTATAGCCAGAATAACTAGCCTTGATTTTCCGCTCACAGATGCATCTATCTAAGCCTCAAGCTATTGTGGTAGTATTCTTGTAATTTCTGGCTCTGCCATACTCCTTTTCAAGCAAGATGGGGTCCATCGATTCAGGATCGTTGCGCAATATCCGGAAGGTCTTGGTGGCCAACCGAGGTGAGATTGCGGTTCGATGCATCAGAGCTTGTCGGGAGCTAGGAATCAAGAGCGTCGCCATTATCACAAATGCAGACGCAACCTCCCTACATGCCACTTTGGCCGACGAAGCAGTCCTGCTGCCCGGAGACGACAGCACTGCTTACACGGACGGGTGAGTAACTTCCTGCGCGACGCTAGCCTCTCGTATTTCCAAAGCGCTGTTGATCCTAATAAATTTTGAAATGGAATAGCGATGCTATATTGGACATTTGCAAGAGCACAGGAGCTGATGCCATCATCCCTGGATACGGCTTCTTGAGTGAAAATGTCGAGTTCGCCGACACCGTATCAAGAGCGGGTATCACCTTTGTCGGCCCCTCTTCAACATCAATTAAGGCCATGGGTCTGAAGCATGAGGCCAGAGCCATTGCAGAGACCGCAAATGTCCCAGTAATTCCCGGTACACGGCTTTTAGCATCTGCCGAAGAGGCCATGGATGCTGCCATGGAGCTAGGCTTCCCGATTATGCTCAAGGCGACTGGTGGAGGAGGCGGCATGGGGCTGCAGATCTGCCATAGCGAGCAGGAGATCAACACGGCTTTTGCAATGGTCGAGAGCCGAGCCAGTACGCTTTTCAAGAACAGTGGTGTTTTCTTGGAGAAATACTATCCACGTTCGCGGCACATCGAGGTACAAGTAGCCGGCAACGGTGAAATCGTGGTGGCCTTTGGAGAGCGTGAATGCTCTCTACAGCGCAGGCACCAGAAGGTGGTTGAAGAATGCCCAAGTCCCTTTGTGGAACGAAATCAGGGGCTCCGTGAAAAGATGCTCGAAGCTGCCGTCAATTACGCATCTCAACTGAAGTACAAGAGTGTCGGTACCGTTGAGTTCCTCGTGGATGATGAAACGGCAGACTTCTTCTTTCTTGAGATGAACACGCGCTTGCAGGTTGAGCACGGAATTACCGAGCTTTGCTACGGAGTTGACCTGGTGCATCTGATGCTGCGACAGGCCGACTACGAACGTGGCGGACAGATTGGAATACCATCAGACATTCTGCAAAGCCTTGGGAGACCCCAACCACTGGGATCAGCTATCGAGGCCCGAGTTTATGCGGAGGTACCGCTCAGAGACTTTGCCCCTAGCCCCGGAGTATTTCAATACGTTCACTGGCCTGAAGGTGATGGTGTGCGAGTCGACACATGGGTTCGAAGCGGCCAGCGGATCACACCCTTGTACGACCCGTTAATCGGAAAGATCATAGTGCACAGTCCTGATGGTCGAGCGGCCGCCCAGAAGATGATGCTTGCGGCACTGGCAGATACCGCTCTTCAGGGAACGCAGTCAAACTTGGAGTACCTTTCACGGGTTATCGAGTCGGAGACTTTTGTGAGCGGCAGCACATTGACCAATTCTCTATCGACATTCAAATTCAAGAGCTGCTCCCTTCAAGTCGTCGACCCTGGCGTGTTCACGACAATCCAAGACTATCCGGGTCGTATCACCGTGGGACATGGAGTGCCTCCAAGCGGCCCCATGGACGATCTCAGCGGTCGAGCGGCGAATGTCCTGGTCGGAAATGACCAGGGAGTTGAGTTGTTGGAAATAACCCTGGCTGGTCCAGCATTGTTGTTCCACGAGGCAGCTGTCATTGCCGTCTGCGGCGCTGAGCTTCCCTTGACTATCGACGGCGAATCTCGGCCGATGTGGTCTAGGATTATTGTCAAGCAAGGTCAGACTCTGAAGCTCGGCAAGATTACTGGGAATGGCCTGCGAACATACTTGAGCCTCAAGGGCGGCTTCCCCGAAATCCCCCAGTTTCTTGGGTCCAAGTCGACGGCCCCCGAGCTAGCTTTTGGTGGCCTCCAGGGGCGAAAGCTCCACATCAACGACACGATCGCTCTACCTTCGCAATCGGGGGGTTGGGCTGCGGCAGCCACACCGCTGTCCCTGCCACGCGAAGCCATACCGGACTTCACCATCACGAGTGTCTATTGCATGGACGGCCCGTACGGATCTGATGACATTCTCACCGACGAGGGGCGGAAAACTTTGTACGAAACTGACTGGGTTGTCAGTCATAACAGCGGACGCAGTGGTATAAGATTAGGAGGTCCGCGATTGAAGTGGGCTCGTACGTCTGGAGGTGGCGGCGGATCGCATCCGTCCAACGTCTTCGACTACGGTTATCCCAATGGCGGTGTCAATTGGACGGGTGAATCTCCCATCATCTTTGCCCACGATCGTCCGGACCTGGGTGGGTTTGTCTGTCCCACGACAGTATGCTCGGGTGAGATGTGGAAGGTTGGTCAGCTGAAAGCTGGCAACACTGTGCGATTCCGGCCTACCACCTTCGACACCGCCATCCGGATTACTCGGGCGAAGGACTCCTATCTTGAGGCCCTCAGGACGTACGCACAAGGAAATGCTTGTCAGATTCCCTCTCTGGACATTGAGTTTGGTGACGAGCCCACGCCTTCCATAATGCACCAAAGTCCGCGCTCAAGCAGCCATCCTCAGGTGACGTACCGCCAAGGCGGTGATACGTGTATCATCGTCGAGTACGGAAACCAAGTTTCCGATCTGCGAAACACAGCATGTGTTCAGCATCTCTCCAAGGGGTTGATGGCGTTAAACCTCTCGAGCGTGCGTGGCGACGCCAATTTTGCGACGCTCACGGTGCGTTTCGACCCCTTCCAGATGGACCGGTCTGTACTGCTTCAACAACTTATCGACCTCAATGGGCGCATTGGAGGGACTGCTGGCATGAAGATAGCTGCTCGACAAGTGCAGCTCCCCATTTGCGTGGATCACTCATCGCTTCGAGAGTCTGCCCAGAGGTACATGGAAAACATCAGGCCTACGGCCGCCTACTTGCCGGACAATATCGAGTATCTTCGGAAAAGCAATGCTCTCCAAAGTCGACGCGACGTCTTTGATTCATTGCTGAAGACGCCATGGCTGGCTGTCGCTGTTGGCTTTTACGTCGGGACACCCATCATGTTCCCTCTGGATCCCCGGTACCTCTTTACGGGTCAGAAATACAACCCAAATCGAGTTTACACGCCAAGCGGCTCAGTCGGTCTGGGCGGCTCCTTGTTGTGTGTATACCCTATTGCTGCCCCGGGAGGTTATCAGCTCATGGGTCGGACACTGAGTGCCTGGGATACGGCGGGTAACCGCCCTGGTTTCTCGTTGACCCGGCCCTGGTTGTTCAACCACTTCGACCTCATCAGGTTCTACGAGGTATCTGAGGAAGAATACAACAAGGCGCAGCAGGACTTTGAGGCTGGCCGGTTCGTGTTCGACATTACAGAGACGACGCTCGATATGGATGAGTACATTGCAAAATTCGATGCAGCGAATCGAGACCCAGAGTATCTGGACTGGCGAGAACGTCAAGCGGCGGCGGCCATGGAGATGGGAGAGCTAGAGCAGCGGCTCTTTGACGAGTGGTCAACGGCAAAGGCCGCGGAAAGCAACGATGCAGCCGACGAAGATGCCGACGTTGATTCCAGCAAAGCCGTCTTGATTGAGTCGCCAGTGGATGCCAATGTCTGGAAAGTCCTGGTACAGCCTGGAGACGAGCTACAAACGGGGCAGACAGTGGCGGTGCTCGAGGCCATGAAGATGGAGATCAATATTGTTGTCGGGGATGATCAGGCCGGGGCCGTGGTTGTCAAGATCAGCCAACCGCCGGGGACCGTTGTCAGCCCAGGGACAGTCGTAGTGAGAGCTCGGAGACAGGAATGATTGAGACGATGGAATTTGTGTGTCGCTCCGCTGATTCATTGCATTGAGTACATGTACATATGGGTGGCCGAATAGCAAAGTAATTGGTCATGTTTGGATTACCTATTTCTCTGATACTCCCTTTGTCTCGCCATCTCATCACTTGCTCGACCGGTGCTTAATAACTAATGCTGGCCTTGTTATTAAAACATGACAACCCATTCATGACTCCCTGAGACCACTCGTACCCGTGGTCAGTCTCATCCTAGCGTTTCCACCAGGTAGCATCCCACCCCGCCTTTCCGCCACGATACGCACCACGAATTTCCCCCTTCGTCCGATGAGTCCAGAGCCCGTCCAATGGCCGCTAAACCAGCATCAGCAAATGCGTAGTCAGCACCCGGTAGTCAAGTAGTGTGAAAGTCTCGCCTTCTTAGCGGCTTCAGTGGCAAGTGGTCAGTTCTTTGCCCCACCCTCGCCTATCGTTTATCGTTCTGTCACAGGCCGTGTCTTATCTCGACTCTGTCCCCGCCACGATACCATTTCACCGGGACAGACCATCTCCGCAGCGCGTCCTCGCAACGTCCACCACGCCATCTGCCGTCTGCCCAAGTTCGCGGGTCTCAGCTACATGCATCTGCTGCGGCCGTTGGTGGCCATCTCCATTCTTCTCAATCGTCCCCCCGCGTCCCACGCGTCCACTCCGTTGTCGCCGTGAAACCCGCGATGAAGGGCCGCCCCCGGCTACGCGTAGCTCCTTGCTCATTCTGCAACAAAGAGTTTAAGCGGCAAGAACACCTAGACCGGCATCTGCGTACCCGCAAGTATGTCCTTCTCTCGTGGGTCTCGATGCTGAGCCCTCTCTAGATACCCGGGAGCGACCATTCGGGTGCGCCTGTGGCCGCATGTTCTCGAGACAGTAGGTCCTTGTCCCCCCGTTTATTCCTCCCTTGCGCCCATCTCCATCTTCTCTCTCCACCTCGCCAACATCCATTGGGTTGATCGCTGCGACGGCTGGATGCTTACCATGATACCACGCGCGTCTAGGGATCTTCTCAGTCTGCATTACCGACGCTCTCACTGTTCAGCTCCTACTCCCGACATAACCCAAGCGAGACGAGATTCCGCGACTGAGCGACCCCCCCAACCTACCGCCGACCGAGTGTCGTGGACTGGGCCCGAGGCCCTTTCTCCTCCGTTGGCCAGGAGCCCTCATGGGCAAACTTCGCCCTCTTCCTACGTCAGGCAGCCTGGCACGTCTCTTGTATTTGAGGGCACCAGGTCCCAGTTCGCCACACGAGCCCATGCGACACACACCATCGACGTCATTCACGATCTGCCAACTACCGCCATCGCCCATCTTGCTCCCGCCGCGCCATCTCAGGAACAATTCATGGGCAAATTCTCAATACACTATCCTGCTATACAAGATCCGGAACATAGTCCCGGTGACGTCTCCCGCAGCAGCGGTGATGCATCGTACAGGGAAGACAATGTTGAAATGGCCATCGAAACTGCCCCCGACTTTATGCAGTTTCAGCCTTTCGATGTCGACTTCTTCTCCAACGAAACAGACATGATTAGTGACTACCTGATGGGTGTCTTCCCACCCATGAACTATCAGCCGTCATTGATCGAGAATGCGCCTGACGGTGCGTACAATGCGACAGACGGGAACTCGGAACCCGTCCTCCCTCGCGCTCCTCTTTCCAATGATATTGAGCTACTGGCTCCCATGCACGTTTCCCTCGAACCAAACCAGCATCATGCCAATACCATTCATCCTCATACGGTTGACCCTGAAAACGGGACCAGCCTGGCTCGCGATGGGATTGGCGCATCACTGGACGCCATTGACGACATCATAGCGACTAATCCATGGGCCGTGTCAGCAGTGGTGTACGAGAGGCTTTCCGTCGAGGTTATGAAACACGAGCACATTTTCCCAGACACATTCGTTCTTCCGTGCCGACAGACGTTGACGCGACATTTTGCCAGCTTCGTCCGTGGATTCCACCCCCACCTGCCCTTCATCCACCTCTCAACCACCTGCTTAGATTCCATGTCGCCCATGTTGTTGCTGGCTCTTGTAACAGTTGGATCATTTTATGGATTCGAGCATTCCGACGGCTACACCCTGTACTTTGTTGCGAAAGCAATCGTCACTAAGAAGCTGGAGGAGCGTCGCCGAGAGGCAGCTTCACATTTGCTCCGCTGTTTTCCACACTACGCGGGACTCCCCCCTGGCGCATCCGGAGGCTCCAACGCCTCCACGCCTCAATCCGTGGCTCTCGCTACCGTTGATATTGAGCTGGTGCAAGCCTTGATGGTGCTCATTCTCGCCATGTCCTGGCTCGATGGACCGCTTGCTGAAGATGCGCTTGCAATGAGCAGTCAACTTTCCGAGCTTGCTCGTGAGGCCTTGAAGATCCCGCATATCACCCACGTGAATGATACCTGGAAGGAATGGGCGCACGAAGAAGAGTGGCGTCGGACTCTCTTTTCCGTCTACTTCGTCTTCAATATCCAAACCATCTGTTTCAATGTGCCACCGCTCCTCCCCAACTCAGAGATGAATCTTCCCCTCCCGTGTTCTGAAGTAGAGTGGAAAGCACCTAACGCGACAGCCTGGAATCGCCTCCATCGGAAGGGGAGCCTCCGCGACATGAGGTTTTACCACCATGTCAAGCAATTATTGTCTGGGAAGCCACTAGATATGGACGTCCCGGTAACAGAATTTGGAAATTATTTGCTCATTCAAGGCCTGGTGCAGCAAATCTACTTTGAACGGCAGGCTGCATCTGCTCTATTGAGTTCGTCGGCGAGCCTGCCAGCTGCCACCATCAAAATCTACGATGCTGCCCTTCGTGCGTGGCAATCTTGTTGGGACTCGGCCATCGAGTCTACGCTTGATCCAGCGTCTCCTCATGGTCCCCTGGCCTTCAACTCCACAGCCATGCTACGCTTGGCCCATATCCACCTTGGGGTTGGCATGTACACCCAGTGCATGCTCCGCACGCGCGATCCCAGAGTGTTGGCTCGAGCATTCGAAACAGGCCCAAACCCTATTGCACTCGAGTCAGCCCATCTGGATCAGGCGGTATTACATGCAATCTACGCGTTGAGAGTACTCGTGAGGGTTGGAATTGCGGTGGTTGCGCGGGGCCGGACGGGACATTGGAGCGTTCAACACGCCATTTGCAACTTTGCCTGCGCGCTGTTACTTGCCAATTGGCTCGAAAACCTCTTCTGTCTAGTCTCTTCAGATGGACTTGAAGCTCTGAGGAGTGAAGACAAGCGATTACTCGGCACTATCGAACGCCTTATACAAGAGACTCATTTGGAGGGTTCTCTAGGCCCAAAAGACTCATACCCTGGCCGTATACGCCGCCTCGCCATTGCTGCCTTGAGGCTCTGGGCCGAAACGTGTAAAGGAATCCAAGTATTCGAGATTGTTTACGTCGTAGGCGAAACGCTCTCCCTCATAGCAGAATCGTTGGAAAAGCATTTTGAAAGATAATAGGATATAGACCTGGGGTGTATCGAGCTTTACAGCGTGTGAGCTGATAAGCTTAGTGACGGTGTACTTGTGATTAAACTGTCGAGTTTCTTCATATGTCTGTCTGTTTTGAGTCTTTCATATGATTGCAACGCCACATAGTGCGGCTTGGTGTCCTGACCGAAGGGTAATTAATTATTACTGGTCGCAGAGGAAAAGAACATGTTGATCAGGTTTTGATTGCTTATTGACGTTATCTAACCGTAACATAATGCAATCGATTCTATAGATCCAATGTCCCACACTTTGATCATACAATTATAACTTGATATCAATTACGCAAAACTCAAGTTGTGAATCACTGCTCAATTAACACGACTCCAATCCTCCTTGTGGTTAGTGATGTTGACGCAATATTAGCAAATTTCAACAACACACTATTGGCTAATTTTGACGACTCACCATTGGTCAATTTTGACGACACTGTCTTAGGTGATAGGATCTCACAACGACGTGAGAATATGTAATATGTATGCACTAAGCTTAGACCATGTGATTAGTGTGTTGTGACGGCGGGCATGACCTAGGATGTGAGTTTACCAACGGCATGAACACACGGCTCGGTTGTGCTACCGAGTTCGGCTGTACATAAGAGGCAACATCTATAACTTAATTAATCAGGCCCGTGATGAGTCGGCAACTATCGAGACTTCGATACTACTCTTTTACTCACTCACGCAAAATGTCATTTGTTACTGCCACCGAGACAGAGTCGGCCGCCGTGCCCCAGGGGAGCGACAACGGCCAGAGCGCTAACCAGCTCATTAGCGAGCCTGTTCAGTACAGTAGCACCCTCGACCAGTATGAGTCCTTCAACGTTACACCAGTAATCGGTAGAGAGTTTCCGACCTCGCAACTGAGCGAGTTTCTCAAAGATGATACTAAGATTTCGTGATCTCGGCATAACGGGTCGGTTCATTATGCTCAAAGTCTTGATCCTAGCTGACGATGCAGCAGTTGCTCAACGTGGTGTTGTCTTCTTCCGCAACCAGGATCTCACTGTTGAGGAACAGAAGCTCTTACGGCAAAAGCTTGGTCTTCTGACAGGCAAGCCTGAGACTTCCGTAGTGCGTCTTCTAATACAGACCATATATGACTAAAACCAACATGGTGTCGAATAGTTACATCGACACGCAGTCAATAATAGCAAACGAGGTGTTGCTGTTGATCAGGCTGGTAACCGTGACGATGAGATCTCTGTCATCTCATCTGAGGTAAGTCACATCATCCAGTTCTATACTACCACATTTTTTGACTGAGATGTTTTTCACCTAGCAAAACAAGAAGTTTTACAATGGCATCTTTACTGTCGACTCTAAGAAGATTGCCAGCCATGGATGGCACGCAGAGTAGGTGATTGTTCAAAAGCCTGTGTCGCCATTCTGACATTTGCGACAGCATCTAATTCGAGCCAATTCCTTCGGACTACACAATCTTGAAGGTCCAAACTCTCCCTGAGGGCAGTGGTGGCGACACCCTGTGGGCATCCGGCTACGAAGCATACGATCGTCTATCTCCAGCCTGGCAAAGGTTCGCGGAGACTCTGACGGCTACTCACGCCCAGGTGCGCTTATTCTAGTAGAACATGCAAATCAGACATCTAACATGTTTTCCATAGCCCTACTTCCGGAAGCTGTTAAAGAAGCACTACGCAAGACCTCGGTCGCTTATAGCAACTTAAAAAGGTACTAGAATTACTGGACTAAGTCTACGATATGGTCAGTTTATATCTCTATCCAGCTGTATACAGAGTGCTTCAATACGAATTAAATGCATACCTTACCTCTGAGACTACTACCCTATATCACTAATGTGACAGCTGGTGTGGTTGACTGTGCCTAGGATACATGAGAAGTAGAAATACATTACATTCCTGAAAAGATCACTCAAATCGAATATACACACTACTGTCATTTTAATTCAATCACTTTTGTACAATCCTTTTCTATTTTGAAAACCGCGCGAAACTTGAGCAGACTAAATCATATCACTTACTTCATTAAACCACGCACATAAATTTATATGCGCAAGCTCATATTAGTAAACCTCCTCTACATATTACACTTACAAACTGAAATCAAACACTGTTTCCCTCCGATTGGAAAATTCTTGGAGTATTGTTTAATCATGGAAAGCCTGATCTGTATCTGGCCGAGATCTGAGCTCTTTACGTCGTGCTATTCTCCATATGTCATTACCACATTCCGTAGCCCCACTAATGAGGAGGTGAAATGAACTTCTAGCGCTGCGCTAGGAGGTTCTGGATCCACTAAGCTGAAAATAAGACCCATGGGGCTGAAAATGCCCGACCAGGGCAGAGCTCCCCTTTTGCCCAGGCTAGCGCATGCTGGGAGAAAGATAGTGCAGTAAGGTTGACATTGTGGACCGTTTTGCTGGTAGACTGTGCCTTAATATCGGAGCCAGCGAGAACTATTTCGACTCCGCCGCTCACATGCAGGGTCATTTCGCTGATAAGGCGACACGTGGGGAATTTAGATGGGGCATCAACAAGTTGGGCGGAGGTAGTCGAGTCGTATATATATTGGGGTATGGACCGCTTGGCGTTACCTAGATCTCCTTTTAATATCCCCGCTCAGCGTATCTCGCCCGATCTGATAAATAACCCTGTCCCCAGTCAGCCTCAATAGGCCGCTGAGTCCAATGGGACTTAGGAATACAAAACCTCCCTCCTGCGCAGTGGTGTGGGGGTTGAAGGAAGATTCTCGAGGATGGCGATTATGGCTCATCGTTGCTGTATTGCGTAAGTCAACTAGAACCCGTCTCCCTCGAATGAGATCTCCCCTCTCCAAACAGAGAGAAGAAGTTACAAGGTGACAAGGGCTAACATTTTGCACCAGTTGGCTTAATTGTCAATTTTGTTGCTGTGTTAGGGTGTATGTCTCCTACAACAAGCACAATATATTTGTATAAGCTTGACCATGATCAATTGCTTGGTGCAATCGAGGTGGTCACAAACAGCTCTACAGAGGCATTAGAGAATACCGCGTTGCCTCAGGCTTGGTATTGGGGTCTCTCAGGTTAGTCAACTTTACGAGTCTTCTCCGCGGCGTCCTCCCACATCTTGCGCTTTATTTGTGGTGGTAAAAATACAGCCGACTAACTTGATGCCAGGCGTATGCGACGACCAACGATACTGTGAACGAGCCTTCCCCCCGACCTTCTCTCTTGGTACCATGGTCAAGACTTCTCTTGGCCACTCCTTCGCCGACAATGAAACCGCCATCGCCGCTGCCTACAAACCTTGGGCTTCTGCAATCCGCAAGTCGTCTATTGACGGCTCCTCCGAGACAGTCTCCTCCCAGTTACACTCCGACCACGCCAAGTTCTTGTCCTTTGCCCGGGCATCTGCCGCACTCGCCATTCTTGCACTCTTCACCTCCGTGGCTGTATTTGCTTGCGCCCTTGTTTCCATGCACCCACGTCTGCAGGGTCGTCCCCCACTGTGGGCGCTGTACCTTGCAACCTTTTTCGATGGATTGATGCTGCTTGCGGCCACTGCACTGGCTATAAACGCCATGAACTATGGGCCGCGCTCTATTATACGATACGCCGGGGTTGAGATTAAGACGGGTGAGTTTCTTGGCCCGGGCATGTACACGCTCATGGCAGGTGTCGTAATCAAGTTTATTGCTATCGCAGGCTTCTTTGTCGGCTTTGTCGTCTTCGGTATAGTATCGATCGTGGCCGCAGCCTGGCCGCTCCTTTTTGGGTGGTGCATGTGCGGGGGCAGGAGGCATCACTACGTATGTAACAACTGTGGTTGGACAGGAAGTGGCTCATCCGGAGATGTTTATTGTCCTAACTGCTGAGACTTGGTTTTGTAGTTATTCAGTAGTTTTAGCTCTCAGTTTTCAAAATTTGCATTGGCATAGTGATAACTCTTTCCTTGCCTTTGGGTGAAAGCGTTCTGCAGTTGAGCCCAGGCTACTTTGTACTGTAGCCCTTGATTTGAGCGGGGTTCCTCATAGCGATATGTAGCATACAACTTAATCCGTCCCATACTTCTAGCCAGGCAGGGGGGACTCCAATTAGATTATATTTCCGTGCAATTGGAAACCAGGCATACCTCACCTAACTCGCTGAAGCAATTTCTGTCATGCTTATCAGACTCCAAGCATTCAACCTAAGCAACTTAATCCTACTGAAATCTACTTGACGAGCCTATCTCCGTTTTCTCAATTGTGGATTGGCTAGTCGATTCCTCATGGATTTATTCGAACCTGTAAAGTTGAGTCAAGATGTTATTTAACAAGGCTGCTGAGAGATGGGGGCCTAACTGGGCACCTTAGTCAACCCACCAGGTAACCCGAAATGAGGGTTTTCTTTTTCTATCACAGCCTGACCCCACTCTAGACTTTCTTTATAACCATAAGCATCATTTCATCGCGATAGGATGTCTCCCACTACTATCCAGGGTGGAGCTACCATCGCTAGGACAGCAACCTTGTTTACAATCCTGAAAAATTCTCTCAATAAGACAGAAGCCCGACCACGCGTTCATAATCCTTTTAGAACTTCTTTCACACCAATCAAGCCCTTCCTACATAGTCTACCCCCTGCATTGTTTCTAAGAGCGAGACAATTCCTCCAGCGCACTCCCTCAGCTACTTCATGGCCCTGGGCGGCAATCGCCGCTATGATTGCTTTGGGGATTCTCTCGATACTGCCGTATGCATCTTTCCCTATATTTGCTAGTTGAAATGCCCTTGATGATTACGCTGAAAAGCGCCGATCCGTGCGAGAGGAATAACAGGTTATGAAGAGATTAGGGTAGCCTGAATCTTCGGCGACGGTTTATTCCCGGCTTGAAGATAATGAGTTCCGCATTCTAGGTCTAGAACCAGGAGCTATGCATGATGGAATTAAATGCAGGGTACACATCTGCAAGCACTTTGATGAAATTCCGTATCGGGCGCTGTTGAATGCCTGGGGTGATCGAAGAACGGTCGAGACGGTCCAATGCAATGGACAGACCATTGGAATAGGATCTAAGCTTCATCAAGCACTAGTCCACCTAAGGGATCGCTATCATAAAGAATTATTTGGATTGACGCATTGTGTATCAATCAAGATGACTTCAATGAGCGAGGCCACCAGGTTCGAAGTATGAAGACTATATATGCCAAAGCTAGACAGGTTTTGGTTTGGCTGGGGCAGGAAGATGAGGCTTCCTGGAAATAATCTCAACCTTTGAGAATATCCAGAGTGGCATCATTTGAGTCTGCACTTGGGTTCACACCGTCTGATCAATTTGAGCTGACCAGTGACTGGGAAACAATCGGGTTCAACTTTGCTATCACAGAAAATAAAGGCCACCTTCTAGCAGCAGACTTGATCTCTCTGACAACTCTTCTAGAGAGGCCATGGTTCAGGCACTTGTGGGTTCTCCAGGAAGGCACTCATGCAAAGCGAGTTACTCTGCTTGCTGGCAGATGCAGCATTGACTGGGAGCTCCTTGCTTGGCCAATTAGGGACATATACCACTCCGGCTTGATCCTGGGTTCTTTCACGAAAACGGCCCAGATTTGTTCCTTGGCTGTCGTTGAGATGGAGAACATGAGACAATCTCAACAATCTTCTACGTCCAAAAATCAGCGAGGCTTACTCTCTATCTTATTGGCTACTCATGCAGGAGAATGTTCGGATATACGAGATAAGATATACGCCGTTCTCACCTTGGCAAGCGACTACGACGTGGATCGCAATGTTGACGATTTTGGGCTGGATTATCATTTCAGTCCAGGGGAGGTCTCTATAAGATTCGCACGATCGTGTATTGCCCGAGGAAACTTGGAAATCCTTTCCTGCACAGCAAGAGCCGAAGCTGCAGCGAGCGGGGAATTTAAAGGATTGTCATTATGGGTGCCAGACTGGACGAGAATTGATAATGAAACTCCATTTATCCGATATCAGGACCAAATTCGATTCAATGCAAGCCTTGGCCTCTGAATCTTAGTTTCTGATAGTCCCAAGGTGACAGAGGACAACAAACTAATCCCGTTTAGAGCCGCGGTTGACGTTGTGAAAAAGGTTGGGCCTCTCTCGACTTTCAAAGAAAGTGGGATCTACCACAAACGTCCAGAAGAACTCGATCAAGTCTTATTTGCCAACGGAAAATGGCTATATGACTGTCAGGACCTATGCTGCTCGACTCACCGGGACGGGCTATCCAACTACAACCACAGGGAAGCATTCTGGAGAAGCATGACAGCTGGATTAACAGGCGAAGGATAAGATGCCCCTAAAGATTTTAGCTTGTGGTTCCAGAAATATCTACAATTGCTAGGCCAGATATATCTGTCAACCCGGTCAGATTTGAAGGATAATTCTGACCCAGGAGGTATGCCAGCCTCGCATATGAAAACTTACGATAACCAAACGCGGCTGCAAAGCGATGCTATTGAATCCGCGGTACTTATGTAGGCCTCAAAAAGACGCTTTACTGTAACTGAAGGTGGGATGATGGCATTGGTTCCGAACACCACCAGGGGGGGGATGTCATTATTGTCATTGCCGGTTGTAGAGTGCCACATGTCTTTAAGAAAGTTCTACCAAGTTCTAGTCAGTATTATAGTGTTCTTGGGGAGGCATTTATTGCTAAATTAATGGATGGACGATTTCTTCAGTCATACATAGAGAATCAAAACAAAGCTGGGAAAGAACTTAATAAGTCATTATTTAAGTATTTTCTATTTATATAGGTCTTATAGTTTATTATATTGTGTGTGGGAATGGCACAGAGATGGTCAGAGACCTAACAACCAACCCACCCAAAACAGATGATGTGACCGTGGTGATAACAGCACAATGGCAATGCGTCCGCAATGTCGGTAAGGGCGTAGATAAAGACTCTCAAAGTGACCAAAGTAGACCAGCCTGATCGATACCATCAATTAGCATCATCTGATCAAACGGTCCTCAATACAATGCCGCAAGAATGGGCCAAAAAGAGCGTAAATTCGTTGTGCTGGAAAATCATATGCTAGATGACCATGACGGTGCTAAAAGGTTGAGAATCCGGATGAATCTGACCGCGATCCCTCAATCCTACCCTGCAGCTCACAATGACTGACTAATAGACCTTATCCAATAGCCTCAATGCCTGCTGGAATGACCTAGAAAGGATATCCCGACCTCAAAATGGACTTACATCATGACTGGCACACATGCTAGCCAAGAATGCCTTTATAGGCATTCTACCCCGGAAGACCTGCTATCCCTAACACAATATTTTACCTTAAATTAAAACCTCTTAAAATATTCATTAGATACTATAACCTGTATATACTATATATATTACGTAAATTAAAATTATTAATGAGAATTGATAATACTAACTATTATTTAAAAAGGAGAGTATTTAACTGAAAGATCTCTGTACGAATTTGAGGTTCAAGAATATCAGAACAATCACATCAGTGACCTATTATTCTCGCCGGACTAAAATGTTCTACTCTCCATCTCAACGGGTCACGATATACTAATGATCTGGAATCCGATATCGGGCAGACAGAGAGCAAGAATAAAAGGTAAGTTTTCGGTAGCCGTATTTTTACCAACCTCGGAGCTGATTGCAGCTGGCAGCAAAGTAATCATCAAAATTTGGCGGGTTGGCACTGTCGAACAGATTTAGACAATCCATTCCAAGAGGACAATGTTTATCACTGGCCTTTTCACCCGACTCGACCCAGTTCGTATCAACAACCTTCCGAAAGGAGGAGGTGATATTATGGGACATCCATAGTGGTACACTTTTACATTTCAGCGCTGGTCGGGAGTTCGGTCAGTCAAGCGTAGTGGCTGTTGCAACTGACTCGAGCCTTGGAACAGCGTTAAAAAGAAAAGTGAAAAATTATAGAGGGGTATCCTTGAATTTCAAGGCTCCAAGTTTACCATGCATGATGAGAAAGTGGTTATTCGAGGAGATGAAACTGAGTTGGGTTAGGAATCAGCCAAGGCTTTGGGGCTTTGCATTGACAAGCCACTTAGCGTAAATATCCACGTTAGAGCTTTTATGATGATGGTCGGGGCTTTGGCATCCAATTCTAGGCCTGCTACTTTGACATGCTATGTGGCAGCCGAGATAATCATGTGTCCGAGCAGCATCCTTCATGATGGTGGCCCAACTAGGCCTAGCGGAGTCTGTGAAGCCAATTATCCTTTGCAATCCAGCCTGTCAAATGATATGCGAAGTGGAAGATGAGTCTCCATAAACGAGCCCCATCAAGCAGCATGATAATCGATTCAGTTGTTGACGATGGAAGCTCTTGGTTTATATCAACTGAGGGTCTTGAGCTCATATTTTATAGAGGAATCTAGACTAACATGTCGGCTCTGATCCGCAGCTGGTCCGACTGTAGAGTCGGTTCCGCTACTTGGGCCCCATCTATGTGATCACTCACGCCCGGTGGGAAGTTAATCTTGGAAGCTAACTAAACTAAAAAGATTTCCTGCACATTTATGCAGAGCGCGGCTTTCTCACTCTCGGAATGCCATCGTCACTGGTTTTGGAAACAGGAATGACAAAGTGGCACCACTAACAAAATACAATAATTAGCTACTGACTGAGCAATGACCTGAGTCTATGGGTTCTCGATTAATTGATGAAACTCACTGTCATGGGAGGGCAATTCCGTGGTTTGGGTGATATGTCACATCCAGAGGTCTAGAAACTCTGCTATGGACTTTGCCTGCCGCGACATCCCTGATAACATTGGTAAGATATATGTAACTAGCTCGGCTGGTGCTATTCACATACCTTAGATATAGGTGACATATTGCCCTGGCTTCAGACCCTGAATAGCTCCACATTTCTGGTTATAAGAAGCAGCTAGATGCCCGCACCACAAGCCACAGTGTTATTCCATTAGTAGTCGTAAAATTATGTATTGGGATGATCTAGCAGCCAATACTGTTAAAAGAACCCTTGCACTAAAATCAGACCCAGGTTAGCAACCACCAGGCTGCAAGGGCTCCATATATGCTGAAAAATGCCGAGATTGAGCAACTGGAAATCGAGATCGTTGATGCGAGCGAGGTTGTCACTGTCGGTATTTCCGCGGTGGTAGTAGTATTGGACTCGGTGGACAGAGAGACAGGGACCTCAATGAACAGGGTTACATTGTGGATTAAAAACTCGGACGAGGGGTTGGGGCAGTTCTGTTGGACCGATAGATAGGTGTTTTCGAGCTCATCGGTATAGGTGAATGAGTGATTGGAAGTGATTTGGAGGGTCGAAAAGGTGGGCAACAGTTTTCCGACCCAGACGATGGTGTCGTTTAGGATCACGCTCATCTGACAAAGCTTGGAATCTTTGAGGTCGGACCGTGGAGCTTTACCGGAACGTGGATCGAAGCTCTCCTGAGGATTTGAAATCTCGATCCCGACAGTGACTTGGATAGCGTCTCCATCTTCGGCGTCGGCGGGGAACGTGGCAGGGACCGTGAAGTTGGCAGTATCTAACGGCGAGGCAAACATTCGGCTGTTCGAAATCGGGGTCAATAATCTGCGCTTGGTCACAGGGAGGAGGCATCGGCTCACATCAAAGTTCCATTGTAAAAAGTCGCAGTGTTGCTCAATATGGCACCAGTGAGATTTTGCGTCGCACTGTTCTGGGTGGCTCCGATAGTGGACAAGAAGCACACGCAAATGAGGGCACTGAGGTTTTTCATGATGATAAAGACTCCAAACACTAGGGACGCAAAAACGATTTCCAGAAAATTCAAATCTTGCGGTAGATAATTCACACATGTGGGAGACGCGGTCATTTATTATTGTGATTGCAAACCACGCAGCAAGGGTATCCAATTTGTTCGGCATGATTTCCCAATCTTGATAGGCTTTCCGTACTCGCTACTCCTTAATGAAAGGCTATATCTCGCAATGCGGCCTAAAGAAGCTTAGGGTTTAATCTTAATTGGCGACCCATGCTCTGCGGGTCCCATCAATTTGAAACGCTTCATTGGCGTTGGTTAGGATAGTGCCATCTTGTGACCCTTGGCGCATCTGTCATCCGATTGTTAGATTGGTCCTGATCCTGATCAATCTATCCCTTGATCCTTTAGACTGTTTCAGCCACATCCGATGTGTGAAAATACCGTTGCGCTAAATAACCTTCCCCGCGCAGCATCCACTTACCTCATTCAATGGAGGCCGATGAAGGATCTCAATGATCGGATCAACTTCTTGGAGATTTACATGATAAAATAGCTCACATTTGCCAACTGCGTGCGGCTGGATCTACCGCATGCTGGATAGTGTGCATCTCATGGAAGACAATTCAGCATCCGGTCGCATAGGATCGCTACAGTCAGTGTGCGGCATTAGCTTGGGGGTTGGCGAATTGACGTTATGGACGGGGTCACGCTCGGTGAGGGTGAGGTTTGTCTTTATTTGACGATTTTCCGGGTGGGCGGGAGGTGTATATTAACTAGTCAGATGGTGTTCTTCTAGGTCTATTTGAGAGGGACAGCAGTGTTAGGGGACCCTGGAGGTGAAGTGAGGATCTTGGTATGGTAGGATGGTCAGAGATTGAACTTGTCATGACCATAACGTAGGCCTGTTGCGATATCGTCGACAAGACCGAGGTATCCAATCGAGAGGCGGCGTCCTCGTTGTCGGTATTAGAGGAAATAGGGCATCCATCAGGCTCAGGATCGGTCGGTGTCTGTGTCAGAAACCTGGTATTTTTCTCAAAGGTGACCTTGTTCTTTCCGTCACCGTCTCTTCGATGACGATCGAGATTACGGTCGTTTCGTTGGGGCTTATCATAGCGGCGATCACTGGAATCCTGAGCCTTGCGGTTGATTTGGCAGTGGTGGTAGCGATCGGCACGGCGTCAGTACCAAGAGGCCAATTGTCAATAAAAATCTCCTAGACTTGGTGCACTGATGCAAGTTCAACGCCAATGATGCCAATGATCTTGCATCTCAGCCTCTTCTGCGTGCCGTAGACGCTCTCGCACCGCCATCAGCGCCTTGCCAAGTCGGTTCTCCCCCCAGTGGATCTGGTGGTTCATGGCATGTTTCTCTGAATACCCAATTCCCCAAACCCGATCTCTCGACGCCGCCTCGCACAGTAGCCTGTCCCCCGTGGCCAGCAGCTTGCGCCTGAGATGTATGTTCTGACCGAATTTTGCCATGTTGCCGGCCTCGACGACCAGGCTCTTGATGGGGCGCCAATTTTGTTCTGTGAAACCGACAGTCAACTTGCCAAGACGTTTTTGCTCCTTGGGGTTGTCGCTCGCGAGAACCCGGGTTTGCCTGTCCGTGTCTTCGAAGTGCGCTGCCTTGCAGTACATCATGAATTGTTCAGAGCAGTTGAATTTGATATCGAGATCTGGGTCATCGCTTGTGGTTCTTGTGGTGTGGCCGACGAGACGGAATATCTCATCGCGGGAGACGGTGAAGGTGCAGGGATACCACTGGCAGAACTCGCCATGGGTGGCATTCGGCATATAGAAGAAGAGAGGTCCTGGCTTAGCCTTCGAACCCTTGGGGAGTTGTTCTTGCTGGTGAACCTGGCAATTCTTTCTACGCGGCATGGTAGGAAGATGGCCTCTGAGATGTTGCTCAAAGCTATATCCGGGTATCGGTAAAATGTTGATATATCAACATCCAATATGATATGTTTAGGTAAACAATTCAAGATACGGTAACTAGGTTGTAGGCAGCTTTAAATACCTGAGATGGTAGTGAGTCACTAGGTATGTATGCTAAGTTGACAGTTCTTTGTCCGATTTAACTTTGCCCGAAATATGATTTATCCGTGAAGGTTAAAATGGCAACCTTGATGGTTAACCTTCGATAAGTTCAACCGAATATCAGCTGCCGAGAAGGAGGCCTGCGAGAAGATAGAGTGGGAGACTTTTGGAAATGATTCCAGACACTGCTATATAAACTCATTAAAATTCAGTATCCGGAGATCGACCTCCTTACTGCTCTTGAAAAGCCAATAAGTAAAGTAAAGGCTGTTTGAAACCCTAATTTAGATGAGAAACATAATCTGATTATTTTAATACTTGAGTAAATACTACCACAGTCTAAGATTTAAGTAAAATTAGAAATACCACAAGATTAATATTACAAGATGACTGGGCATTCCCGAGAGACATTCGAAAACCTGTGCCTGTTCATCGAATATGGCTTTTCTGGTAGACCAAACTCATGAGACCACCCCGATTCTCAAGTCGACCGCTCCTTATGTCATCCGCTACCAACGAGGAGAACAAACCCCGAGGTTTGAGCCGAGGTATGAGACTTTATCTTACATTTGGGCATCTTCGGAAAATCTTGTGGAAATTCAAGTGTTCCACACTAACAGTCCCGGTTCCCGAGAGTCGGCCACGATGCAGCTTGGTCGCAATTTGCACCCGCGCTAAAGCAGGTTCGGTACCCCGGCCGTCCTCACACGCTATTCATAGACGCAATATACATCAACCAAGGCGATATCAACGAACGGAACGCGCAGATCAAGCGTATGTGAGCTATCTACTCGCTCGCTGCTCGGGTTGTTGTCAAGGTTGACCCGGAAGCGGACGATAGCACACATACACTGTTTACCATCGGCCACTTGGGGGCCCAGGTCGAGTTTACTGTGGAAGGCTTCGAGGCTGACGCACCGGGAGCAAGTGAGCCGAAGTGGTACAAATCACCATCTCGCATGCCATACGATGCCCGAACTTGGTCGTCATTGACAGCGCTCCTAGGTCGGCCCTGGTTCAGCCGCGTATGGGTCATTCAAGAGGTCCTACTTGCCAATCCCCGGACCCATCGTCCAGTGCGGTGGCGCGTGCGTCCCTTGGTCAGCCTTCCGCCAAGCCGTTCTGATCCTGAACCAAAAGCAAGAACTGCCCGCTGAGCTGCGCAACCTGGAATACTTGAACGATGCCTACCAAGGCAGCCAGTCTAGCTCTATGGACGGTCTTGCAGACTTAAAATTGCGCATACTAGAATAAAACTCATAGCGAATTCACTCCAACATTTCCCATCTCAGCTCAGCTTATCTCATCAGTCTCCGTGCCATAGCCCAAATGAATTCAGCCATCCGCTCCCCAGAAAATGACGCTGAAAATTACATTGGGCTGCAGCTTGAATCTTCATGTAAATGATGTGACTCGCCAATCTCTTACTAGTCTTCGCAATAGCTGTCAAGCTAGTGGAATCCTCTAGACAGCCACGAATTCTACGAAGAAGCTTCTGTAACCTTCGCTTCCTCCGCCTCGACATTGCTGGGTGTCACATCAGATTCAGAGTCCTCACTCTCAGACTTCTGACATCGGGGGTGACACGGGTCGATATATTCACAAGTACAGTAATCTGTGCACGTTCGGTAATGCGAGATGAGGTGCGACGTGGCAGCGCACCGAGCATTTCCCTCCCAGTAGCAAAAGTGGTAGGCTGGACCTGTGGAACAATTCAGAGCATAATTATTCCGTTTCTCATTTGTCGGAGCTGCCAAGACGCAACAAACGCCGAGTGCGAGGGCCAATCCTGAGATTGATGCCTAGACTATGAAGATATTAGCGATTGTTCTCATTAATCGTTATGCTCCTTGTTGAACTCACCTTCATGATTATGCGAAAGATGTTTATCGAGGCAAAAAATAGGTATGGAGGTTTAGAAAACCGATGTGAAGCGGATTAAGCTCCGTAGATATGTGTGGGTGATGTGTTGCAACCATCAGCCAGTTTCTTCCAGGAAATCTGCCCCCATCATCGCTTAGAATCATCGCCCTGAACCCCCGGAAGTTGCGGTTACAGCCGCTTCTGCCCCAGATCCCAAAAACACATCCTCATTCTTTTCCCCTCTCCTTTGTCTCTCACGTTCTCTCTCTTTTCCTTGTCTCTTTTCCTTATCTCTCTCGGCAGTCGGAAGGCTCGGTCGTAAGGTCGGGTTCGAAGACGCGCCGCGCTGTACAGCAGCCTCGAAAGTGGTTTTCCCCCTGATTCCCTCAAAATCGGTCGCTATTGCAGTCGTCGGGCTGCGCCCTGGATATCCGCTGACGGATGCCGGGCCCGAAATAATAGGTCAAATAGGGCCGTTTAATTGCTAGATGGAAGAGGAAGAAGGATCACAATCTCGGCTCGCGTGGAAGGATATTAGTCTCACACGTGATACGGACTGCGGGTCCGAGGCACGGGCCCATCGGGCCCGTGGCCCCGGTCCCGGGTCGGTCTTAGCAAGCCGCCGGCTCCGGCCGAAGCTAGCTACCCTGTACCTAGATTCTTTAGCTGTAGACACCAGCCTAGCACGTCGTCTTGCCCATAGGGGATTCTGTGGGCACCTCCAGTGCCCTCACGACGGTAATAATACAACAACAACAACATGTTGCAACCATCACTGAGACGGGGGATCCCCGATTTAAACCCTCGCTGAAGATTCATGGACGCATCTCCGCCGTCTTTTCCGGGTTCGGTTGGTGATTTCAAGGTAGATCGACGCGTGACGCATTGAACTTGCGGTGGTGTGATTGTTGGTGACAGGCAAACACTACCTGAATGCCGCATAGATAAGAGCTAGGCTCTGGTCATACATTTTGTGTTGGTTCGACCCGACTACTGGCCCCATGCTAATCTTGCATCTCGATGTTTGCTCGACCCAAATACATGTCCCATGGCTCGACCGTGGTCATGATCTTTGATACTGGCTCGACTTGAGTACCATGGTCCCAACTCTGCAGATAGCTACCTATTGACTTTATTTGCGCTTTATTGTAGCTTAATGCGACGCCCATAGTTCAATTTCGTATACAGCCAAAACCATCCGTTCGCACGAGAGCCGGCTACACGCCTCTTAGCACCCCCCTGTAATAGAATATCATGCTGGTTCGATACGAGAACCGGTAGCACGGCATTTTGCCTCCTGTATTGCAGCATGATGTTGGTCGAATACGAGAACCGGCTACGCGGCACCTTTCCTCCTTCCATATTGGACCAAGATGTTGGTCCAATGTTTGCCTTTTCAGCTTCTCCAGCACCTTGACCTCAACAATAAAGCTTGTGATGCCGAGGATGCTTTCAAATGAAATTGCTGTACAGTCCTGGAATTTGCACTGAGAGTCATTTCCATCACTTGTAGCATTTCGCAACTTCAACTCCTCGTTCCCCCCGTGTCTAGAAACATCCAAAGGACTAGACACCACTTATACATTACTTCAGACCTATAGACAACAAAAAGTCCATCTATTCTTCTTCTTTTGAACTTCTTCTCGAGTTTCCATCCTCTTCCGACGATGGAAAGTGCCCGTGAAACAAGAGCCATTGGCGACACGGGAGAGTTGCCAGAACCAGCCCTGATTATCCATCCCTCCCCAGCTCAGGAATGGACGCTCAGCGGCTATCCAGTGGTGGATGGCCAATACCTTGACGGCGCCTCCGGAGCTATCAAGACAATCGCTGTGAACGAGGAATTCATCTCCGGTCCTCCATCCCTCGACATCTACTGGCACAATCGTATGCTGACTGGCCGCGACGACCAGTTCTTTAGCATAGGTATGAGTGGCTTTGTGGACGTTACAGAGTACGTGAGACGTATGGGTAACTTTATTGCCAAGGGATCTTGTGTTATTATGGTGCTCAATGTCACCAAATTTTCTGTTAATGTGGTCGTTGCTACTGAGCTATCAAGAGATGAGATGATGGGCAGGTTGAAAGAGTATGGACTTTGTTCTCCTCATAGAGATTTCAAGGATCAGACTCAGTAATAGTAATTGACCTACTTATGATTCTATAGACTGTGAGTGAACTTGAAGTTTAAGTTAGAGACATTCTCAGTATAATAGTTAGGTAACAAGATAGTTAGAATGAAGGAGTATGTGGATATTAGTATTTTGTCTCCATTATCGTTCGTATCCACCTTAGCGAACTTTATTGAAGAGACCACTTAGAATCAGGTAAGTAGAAAAAAAGGGTAAGTAGATCGTCAGGAGTATAGAATAATAAGAAACATATTGATAAATGTATAGCTATTATAGTACTGACTTTAGTATCTGAGCCTGAGCTATTATAATTATGACAAACAATTCTAAGATCAATAAGTATATTTTAAGTCTCATTTTACTATAAATAATTAAAAGAAAAAAGCTTTAGAATAATAATAAGAATACCTTTAGACATGACGTATTCTTCATTCGAGGCTGCTCCTAATGTAATTAAAAAAAGGACAAATGAACAGATACTAAGTTGAGCTTGAATCCTCTTCCATCCATGAAGTTCAATTCTCGACCAACAGCTCTTCGGCTTCCAGCCATGATTTTGATCTTTTTGGAGCCTTGTCCTTCTCTAGTTTTGGAGAAAACTGCGATTCTTTTGCCCCAGCTCTTTGAAGAAGATGCTTACAATTAGCACAAGGGGCCATCAAATTTTTCCATATCTCACTAGTAGAGAATTCATCATACTCAGCATACTCTTCCTTTTCCATGAACTCCCGTTTGAGAGCAAGACCTGCCATTGAGTTTTCGTTTTGTGTCCTTTCTCTAAGATCATGTGAGGAATAGAGTTAGCGATAGACAGTAATCTCCGTGTCGCGGGGATACATACGCTAGGAATCTTATAGCGAATGGGTACGTTTCGGCGCAGTTTCCGAACGGTACCATGTTGCGATCGGCCAGTTTCATGTTTGGAGCTGTCTTGTCTTTGAAGTCGTTTTTCTGGACCATGGGTATCTTTTGACACCTGAATAGCGTATTGAAACGAGCCTCTTGCACACGCTCTCTCCATGATCCCGTATATTTCTCAGAATTTTCCACCGTATCAAAACTGTCCCCCGCAGTGGATGCTCCCAGAAAGTATCGCCCCCAATGTTGCTTAGTGCTTTCGTCGACTTCGATGTGCCATGTGCATTGGAACACGAATGGCAAATTACCTTCACCTTGAATATCGGGCGTCCACTTCCATTTGATTTCTGAATGACCAGCAATACGTGAGCACCATCGGCCATAGACGGCTGTGAGAGGGAGGTAGAAGTTGTTCTTGTTAGCAGCGGACGGCGCCGGCCCCAGGAGGCTGAAGAAAAGACCGAGTAGATCGTAAGGGCACCACCAGTCTGCTACTGGGCCCATGAAGGTCTGTATACTTTGCCTGAAGGACCAACCACTGACAATGAATTTGGATGTCTTTTCATCAACCCTTTTCCAATCTTGGTCCAGCAGCCGTGCAATATGCGACGATGGTTGTTTTGCAACGTCCTTGTATAGACTCCCGTTCGGGAGCCTGTTGCATTGGTCAATTACGGAGCGTTGACCTTGAGGAATGTAGGTATTATCACGCGAAACTTACGAAAGACTTATTAAACGATTGTAGATTGCCGTAAGGAGAATACGTGCATCTTGATATCCAGGTTCAACTCCACCTGCCACAGCGACCTTGTTCATCCATTCAAAAATCTACCACTGCATTAGCCTCCAGCTGATTTTAACGACACTTAAGGCATACAAGAGGGATGGAATTTTGTCCAAAGATCTTGAAAGCCTTCATGGTACACACCTTGGCCCTGTTCCATTTATAAGCTGTACGGAACCACTTGTCTTCTGGTTTTGTCCCAAAAGGTGCCAGAAGGTCGAATTGTGGGCTTGCCATGTTTGGTGTTTTTGTTAGATGCCTTGATAGAATTGTGACGAGACTTAGTGGTTAGGATGTATAGAATCCTTCTTAGATAAAAAGAGCTAACAAAGAAAGGTTGCCCTTTTGAACTGTTGCATACTATCTCCCCTCCTCCTTCCAGAGACGCACGTGATAAAGGTTTGTGCATAAATTCAAACTACCGGGTTTCCTCTTTCCGTTCAAACTCTTCTCATCCAAGCACCTCGACCCACGTCACCCCCCTCGGTCATCCCAAGCCGCAACGAGAAAAGCCAACCGGTTGAACCAATTGAAACTCTTCAAGCGCAAGAATAAAATGGTACGTAAACGTCATTTTGTCCCTGTTTTCCTTTGTCTTCTGTATCTCTTCCTGCATAATGCGATTCTCTGACCAATGCACCAGTCTATCCCTGCAAACTTAGTCCCCGACGACTGGACTACTGACCCCGAAGAAATGAGGAAGGACTTCTATTGGGGGGAAAACGGCAGCGGTCGACTGGCCGCAGCATCCGTCGGTATCACCAACCCAGAAGGTCTCATGATCAAAGACAGGGAAGCTGGAGGAGATAGCTACATGTTCCAGGACGCAAATGGGTTTTACTTGTGGAGTATGCCCACGGATGACGTGTACCGGTACGCCAAGCCCACAAGTCGTGATGCCATTCTGGCCGAGATGCGTAAGCCCGCGGGTCGCGGAACGGTGGAGATGACGTTGATGCCTCGACGTTCTTAGATTGATGGACAAGGAAGGTACTGGCTGAATGGAGTTGGTGGAGACAAGACACAGATAGCAATGATAGGACGCAATGAATGATTCGGCTTTGGATCATGTCACACATTGTGACTTTCCCTTCACCGTTGTTGTATTACATATTACAAATGTAACCTCTGCATTAAAAAGTGTAATATAGCAATATTGTTATGCTATCGGCCCGACCCGTCGCTTTCCTGCAGCCGACCACATTTGCTGGTGTACCAAGCGGGGTGAGAACATCACTCCAGATCAATAGTTGCACTTTGTACGAGAGCAAATGCCGTGTCTTCTTTCGGCAGCGTGCATGTTCACCGACGGACCGTATATGCATGACCAGTTGTCCCTGACTCAGAACCCTCGAGTCCCATCATGCGTTCTAGGCAATGTAGAGATAAGGAGCGTATCATCAATGTGTCGTGTCTGTCACACGAAAAATGCATGATTGCAGTTTGTGGGGGATCTGCATCGTGTAGCAACTCCATGAGTGTAAGCTGTTCTGACATGAGTCACATGCAAGGTGACGGATGAACTAGTTGAGAGGTGGGAGAACCATACTGATCTTCACCATCTGCAGCAGTGACGCAGTCGATACATCCCGTCTGTGCAGACAATGGGGGTTTGTCTATCATGACACCATTATTTAGAAATAGTGTCCAATCTTTCAAACGGGGTTTACCGGGTCGTTTCGTATGATGACGACAAGGTTGCGGGGTTTACCAGATCGTTTCGTATGATGACGACAAGGTTACGGGGCTTACCAGATCGTTTCGTATGATGACGACAAGGTTACGGAGTTCTTGAAGAAGGAGAAGCAGAACAAACAGTAAATATTATGTTTTGATACTATCGGGGTAGTTAGCGTCTGGTCTGGAAAAGTCCAACAGCGACAGGTGGTTGCATGTCGTGCAAATATCAGTTCACTTCTCGTAAGAATGCCTTCTGAGGGTCGAGCTTCATTTGGCAAACAAGTAATTCAATTTTCGCAGAAGGACACAGAAATTGCAAGAAATCGAAACTGTTCCTTGCGTAATGGATGTTTGGCTAAAGCAATTGAAACATACTACACAGAACACTCGACTAGCTCTCCATTTCTCCGCCTACAAAACCCTATGAAATCGTTCAAGACATTATAACATCTACAGATAGAGGAGAATTATCCACTATCATGACGTTGGGGTCCTCCAGGGGCAGGGCAGGATTTCTGCAATATCTCGCTCGAGACTGAATAGTTGCGGTTGCGGAACCAGTTCCCGGAGCATTAATGCTAGCCAACCCAAGTAGAAAGCTCAGTTCAGGTACAGCCGGAGCTATAACCCATCCTTTCTCAGCCCTGGGAAGTAGACGAATACGCAGGTAATACCGGTTCTGATTCTGGTCGTGAAATGTTGTTGGAATGACATTGAAGCGCAAGTTTGTCAACATGTGCGCGCCGGGCCCAGTATAGTTGGACATCAGGAAGTAGGTGGCCTCATCCCGTGAACCAAGTGCAATATCGACAGTCACCTCCATCAATAAGTACTGGTTGATTTCGCTTTGCTTGAGGACAATGGAGAAGATGAGATCTTGTGGCAGGTTCGTCCTCTCCAATCTGACTTGACTATGATTTTCAGTCAAGTTGCTGCTGACACGCATCAGGAATCTGGGTGCTGATGCTGGCTCGGATCCTGGTGGCTGATCTTTGTTTGAACGGGCTCCAAGTTCACTTCGTTGAAGGCTGATGGGAATGTTGTCTAGGTAATTAATACTTGGACCTTGATGAAGTGGCAAGGCTCGAACGTTAGGCGCCAGGTAATTTGAGAGCGCATCTAGTTGAGGCACGTAGTTTGCATGTCTCGTGAAAGTATCCTCTTCGTGGCTTGCATTGCCATTGTCGTTGTTGTCATCCGAATCACCTTCTACAGGCGCAGTAGAGACTTCCGTACCAGGGGCGGAAAGCTTCTTAACCCTCACTGCTTGTAACATGTTGATGGTTCTCAACTCTGGGCTTCCACTTCCCATATCAGGAGGCGCCAAGCTAGCGATAGCTTGAGCAGCCTTGGAAGACTCAGCCATATTGATTGTCAAATTATAGATAGGATCGTTGAGTTGCATAGCAAACAGTGCCGATGTCGAAGCGTCATCGTCAAAGTAAGGTAGGCCAGTGCCATCCTGCTTTCCCATCATTTCTTGCAGGACTTTGAGTTGAACATCTGCAAAGGCGGGCAGACGTAGTATGCGCAAGTCATTGAGATTTTGATTGGGTTGGGAGCCCCATATGAATATGTTGTCTGATGAGTTATCCCCAGTCGGAGCATAAACAATTTGTTTCAGAGCTTTATGTCTGTCCTTATCGGTTTCCCGAGCTTGTTGGTCAACAGTGTATTGCCGTCTGATATCGACCTTGATTTCGGTAGGTTCAAGACCCCGACCCACAGCAAACCGTTGTTGGTGGGCAGGCTGCGTCAACACGAGAGAGGAGAACTGTGCAGAGCCAGGCACACGATCCATGAATGCCATCATGACCCCATCTGTAACAATTTCGTGGCGCAAGAGAGGTGCACCTAATGGCGGATCCTGGCCAGCGGCTTTGAGGGCCGTATCATTGGATACAATTTCAACGCGAAGATCTGGGAACATGGTCACCAAGTCCGAGCGAAGGTAGAACCCATAAGCAGGTATCTGGATGCGATGCTCCATTCCATCAGGTGTGCGATTGATGTAGTCATTGAGTGCTTTCTTGATAGCAACGCGATCCTCGTCAGTACCAAAGTGGTTGCCGAGAGATAAAGCTCCATCGATGAGAGCATCGACCCAGTTCTTGTCAATATGAAAGAAACGGAGGTTTTCTGGCTGTAGGTATGTCGGATCAGGAAGAAGACAGTGTGCTGGCACACCCGCAAGGAACATACGATCGACCAGCCACGAGAGTACAGTCATCCAGTCTGAGGATTGCGGATTATTTGTCTCATCGTATGGATCACCCGATTTGCTTGAAGCCAATCTGCGAACAGAGTCCAGTGCGGCAGCTGGGTACTTGTCTTCAAAGACAGGCGAATCAAATGAGAGCGCCGGTCGATCGCGACGTTTGAGCCTTTTGTGGTGCCATCTCTTTTTGGCTCCTCCATGTCTAAAGACGGGTCCGCTAGGTCGTCCCCTACCAGGCGCTCCTTCAGGTTCCTGAGGCTCAAGTGGACCTGAACCTACAGGGTCTGAAACGCGTTTGTGAAGATGGATATCAGCAAGACCCTTGACCATGGAAGAAAGATCCCCGAGGAGGTCATTGCGAGTGCGAAATGCTGTGTCTCTGACCTCCTTGATAGCACTGATCTTGACTTGTTTTGCTGCGACTGCATGTACCTCAGTTCTTACCCGTCCCAGCGCAGCTACGAATGCTTGGTCACCGAGTGCCATGGTACGGCCAACTTGCCAGGCGACAGAGTATGTCATGTCCATGATGCCAATCTGTTTATCGAGGATTTGCAAATCCAAGCCTGAGGTTGAGCACTTGGTCAGATGGTCCAAGGTGGGCACGTATGTGGGCGTGAATGGGCCTCGATATAGTGCTACAGTTGCCTCGCCTGTTTGAGTTCGATATTTGACCAAGGTGTACCCATCATTCAGACGACGTCCAACAAGTTGCTGAATCTTGTCATCAGACGTCTTCAGAGGCGTGATGATTTCATCTGGAGCTCGCAAAACGTTGAGAGTGCGGCCCAAGCTTTCAAAAGCGTCTGGAACATTGAGTGTGTTTGGTGGGAGCACTGTATAGTTCCAGCTATACAAGGAACAGAGAGCCACATATCTGTGGTTCTGACCTGGGTAGTTCATCGCCTCAACGCCCTCAATCGACACTAGATGTGCGCACATGGTCGTTGGAATGACGTTATCAAGCGGCCCAGATCTGTTGCCCACAACGATACTAAAGACAGCTGTGTCTTCAACACCAGCAAGAGCCATTCCAGACCCGTTGATCTTGCGGACGTGGGAAAGGTATTTGTACTGCGATGTGTCTGGTCCGCTGCCCTTTACTCGATTTCCTTCATCGTCAAAGGTTGAGAAGAGACTAGTGAACAGATCTGGCTGTACAAAGATGAAGTCTCCGCGGCTAGAAGATGGTCCAAGTTTGTCCGTGACGGGAGTTGTCACGTTAGGGCTCAACTTCCATAAATCATCGATGCTCATGTTGACTGTCATCGTGGATGATTGCTTGACTGGCTTGATAACGCCATCGCTGGTATTGAAGAAGATGCTACTTGCACCGTCCAAGTCCTCTGGCGGTAATCGCAGCTCGTCTTGGGCGAATGAGAACACGACAAGCCAAGGCACACGGTTGCGTGGTACGTCGCTGGCTTTGGCTCCTGTGTCTGTGTCGCCCAAGGCTAGCCTTTTCATTTGTGCTTTGAGCTGCTTGTTCGTGCCACCTCTCGGGCTTCCGAGCCGTTCCCATGGAAGATGCGGATCTGTCAAGACGACATGCGGCAAGATTCGGTGATCATCGCTGTAGCCTGCTGGAGGATACGTAGAGTGGACGCTTCCGTCTGGCAGAGAGAATTGTGGTGCATCGACATAGAAGGCTTGATCTGCCTCCAACTGCAGTGTTTCACCATTCGCCTGGATGGTTTGTTTTACGGAGATGATGTGCTTGGGTCCTGCTTCGATTCCAGGAGCCCAGAATGAATTGAGCTTCTGCTCGCCTGGAAGCAATGGATCAATTTCCTCCTCGACGGCCTGGCCATTTGCCAATACGGTCACAGGTTGAATAATGTTGCGACGTGCGTCAATTCGATTGGCAGCGACAGCACGGCGAGAGTGCCGTATCGTCAGATGTCGAGGAGAGTCGATGCGGGTACTCTTCCCTCCAGGGTAGATGCCCATGATGACTTGCTTTGGCTCACTTGTGACCACGTTTGTTTATAATCAAAGGGTTCTGGTCCAGCGAGAAGAATTGAATGAAGATGAACAACAATGTTGGTCTAATATTGTCGACAGTCCTAATTGAAGATGATGGTTTTATTCCTTCTCAAGTGTTGGAAAAGGATCCAGCACACGAACTCTGTTTGAAGACTTTGCTAAGCCAGAGATTCACGAGACGGATGCTAGAGGAATACCATGAATGCGATGAAAGGACGTGATGAAGATGGCCAGTACTGGCTGCTCTTGATCATGAGAATGTGATTTGCGCAATAGTCACTTCTTCCACTGCAGCAACACCGCGTCGGCACACGTATGATAGTCAACCCGTTGTAACGATCTTTTCCTGAATGCGCATCTAAATAACGGGGCGTCGGCATTGAGAAGCGCGTCAATGGAATCACAGCTCTCCGTGAACTCGAACATGCAGCAGGTGGGTCACACATTGTTGAGGGGTGGGCGATTATCGTTTCGCACGTGAAGGGTGTATCTGCATGGTCCAAGCATTGAGCAGCATAAGCGTCGCGGGGAGAGTATCTTTACCGGATGATCGCCCGCATTGCATGCGCAATGCCAACAATGTCCCGTCGTGCAGATACGGACCGAGCGGGGTTGAGTTCCGAACGAGATTGAGATATGTCTGTTCCTAATCAAGTAAGGATCAGAACCAGCATATGATCTGATATGCAACCAAACCGAGTAATCACCCTTCGAAGTGTAACGTGTAACGGAACATGCGCTATGCGCCAATCGACCCACCTCCATAGTGCATCGGAGCAGGCCGCTTAGCTGCGACACATTTCACATGGCAAGCCCAATTGCAGTAATCAAGCTACGGCATGGTACGCATAGTCACCGAGCTTACCAACGATCTCATCACTGACGTTGACATTTCGCAACTGTGACAAGCACTGCAGAAGCGGGGTGAAGCCATCCCGAGGAGCAGCCGTTGTTCAGCTCATGCAGTGCAAATAGGTTCGGGAAGGTTACGCAACTTGCATCCGGTCAGTAGGCCTCAGTACGATGACGAAAGGATGAGCGGGGAAGAAATCTCGGACTTGGAGTGAAGAGGAAAGGGTGAACATGGAGGGGGTTCCTGGTCTGCCCTCCTGAATTTACAGGAGGCTTCATCAGTTCTCCTTGAACCAGAAGCTTTCCCAGCTAGAGAGACAGAAAAATTGGCCATCTAGTCAATCATGGCTCCCATCACAGCTATCATCGACAAGTCCGCCCCCGACGACAGAGTCATTAAGCTGTTCTACAATACCGGAAAGGCTCAACTCGGCCTTGCGTTATGGTCGGGAACGAAAGATGCCGATCCTGAGGACTCGATACAGACTCCTCAGGAAGTCGGCAATGGCCAATACATCCTCAACCCATCCCAGATGGCGAGCGTGAACTTCAAAGGTGCAGAAAGAGTCTTTGCTCTCACAACAGCAAACCCGTTCAAGGTCACCAGAAATGACACATACACTCTGTCTGAGGTTTCTCCAGCGTACCAGAAGCTCCAAGAGGATATAATAATTGGCAATATCACGATTGCTTCATGTGCCAGTGATGACAATGCATGGGTCTATTTCAGCAGGTAAGTAGCCTACCCACCCTCAGACTATGGGCTGGCAAAAGTTTATGTATGCTTTATACACTAAAAAACAGCTAATGACGCTCACCAGGCCTATAGGCGACAGCAGCAGAAATCTTTGGGAATTAGATCTTCAAACCTCACGGACCACTCAGCTTATATTCACTCACGACTTATGGATCAATTCCTTCGCTGCTGCTTGGTATGATACCATAACTGGGAAGCGAAGTGTCATCTACGAGGGAAGTTCACTAATGGAGTATGTTGTCGATGATGCTACAAGTGAGTCGTCCATGCCAATGCATCCATTCTGCACTCGACATCTAACCATTATTTCTTTCGATTTATAGATGGTAGGGCAATTGCATCAACAGGAGATATGCAGCGCAATACTCCAGTGGCCGTCGCTTTCAATGCTGGTACCGTCTTCCTTTACTACTGCGGGAGAGGCGCTGCTGGAGGCATTCGGCGCACTATTAGGAGAAACAATACCTGGGGCACCTCTACACTTATTGACGGTATTACCATTGCTCAGGATAGCCAGCTTACCGTGGTGAGGGCTAATGGCATTAATCATTTGTTATATGTGGCGAGAGGTCAGAACGAGGCGGAGGATGATTACTTTGTACACTACCGAGATGAGATTGAATAGTTCCCATGAGGACTGGCAGATCTAATAGTAAAGCAGACAGGACGTTGAAATATCCCACAAGAGCCAAAGGATCCGCTTTGTAAATGACAATGCTCAACTACAACGATAGTAACTTCAGTGTGATCAAGAAGGCATTTGGGATCATTCTCCTTGTAACCTAATTCCAAGACGTAAATTCCATGTTAATCCTAAGTAAATGCACCACGAGAACCCGACGACCACTCATCTTAGGGTTTGGTTGGCGCCATGATTGGGTTTCTCAACTGCAAGAACCCCTCAACAGCAGCGTAAGGTCCATCCTGGAACGCAGGCGTCATCAAATCACCCTTCTTCTCAATACCAAAGGCGTTGTAAACAGCCTGAGAATTACCATCCTCTCCCTCCGTCGTTCCCGACGCGGACTGTGCCTCAGCGTAGGGCTGAAACCAACTCCAGTCTCCACCACCTAGGGAAGGGAGCAATAAGTTGCGCTTCGGGACGTCACGAGCGTTCTTACTGGTTAGCTTGTCCGTTTCGAGGTATCCAGGGACATCGTTGACGGGCATTGTCAAGGGTCCTGCGTGAAAGAAGGCTGTCATGGTGTCCATAGCTTTTTGCCAAGTCCAGGGCGGTAAGAGTAACTCCGCCGCTGGTAAGAAAGACGAATATGCGTGGACGGGTGTGAAAGGATCCAGTATAGCGCCGAAGATTGCCATACGAGCATTACGTTGATCCTCATAGGCAATAGGTTCAATGGCGGGTGAAGCTTCAGAGAATGGAGGCTGCCAGAATGGGTCAAAGATTGGGTACTGGTCAGTGTCGAGTCCGATCAATGGCTCCGTGGCTTTGCCATCTGGGAGGAAGAACGTTTTGATCTCATCATAGTTTAATTGATCGGACCCAGGAGTTGTTGTGTCAAAGTAACCAACGAGTCCATCGTAGCCCGCCTCTTCATTTCCGAGCCGTAGTTGAAGTTGATAATACGGGGTCTTGTTATCAGGATCCGATGGCTTCAACAGTGTCCGCTCAGGATCTACCACCTTGCTTTGGGTACTTTGTATCTCGAGAGACGGTCCACTCAGTTCGACAGACCAGCCAGTATTGACGAGCGCAAGCGGTTTGCCTACAATGGAGTTGAGGAACTGTGCGTAGGCACCAGGAGCTGGAGGTAGCTTCTGTTGTGCGGTGGTTATCATACCCCAGAACCCGAGGAGGTATTTCGGATCAACCATTTTGGAGATGAGAGCATCGAGCTCTCGCGTATCAGGAGTGGGCTGTGCATCTGGGTCAGGGCTGAACGGTAACCACTTGGGCGACTGGAGGGTACCCAGAGGACCGCCGACGCGAACCTCGCGGTAGAATGTACCGTCAGGGAGGAAGAATTGAATACCGTAGTCAGCATAGTTGGTGATGACCCATCCCCAAATTGGTGATTCCCATTCTGTGACAGGGCGCCAGGTTGCAGAGCCCTGGGAGCTACCGCTTGGGTCATCGGAAATGCGTCTGACAAACTTGGCATTGATTCGCGCCGGCTGATTCATTTGTGGAGGCAACTGAAGGAACTCGCATTGTTCCGAGTTATCCTGGATTACAGTATTGGCGTATTTCTTCCCATCCAGTGTGACCTCCTGTGGTGCATAGAAATCACTGATGCAGGGATAGATTGGCGGTGGCCCTGCCACACGCGGCTTTTGGTCAATGGCCATGAGAGATTGACCAAACTTGTCGATTACGTTGAACTTGCGGAACCGGAACTGACCGTGTGTCACAGGTTTGAAGGGACAGTGCTCACTGTCGGTAAAGTTTACCAAAGCAGCATACGGAGTCAAGGCTGAGTTGCCATCGATGAGCTTCAGCTTATCTTCGGTCAATCCAGCTTGATTGAAAGCTGCTGCGTTCATGACATAGCTTGAATCTCCTTCAGGACCGACGACTTTGTTTTCCGGCTTCAGATGACTGCCCTCTGCTTGGGTGACGAGGCCACTAGCAAAGCCGGATAGTGGTGAAGATAGATATGATAGCTCACTAATATTTGCAAGCAAATTGTTGCGATCTTCTTCGGGCAGATACTGTTCGAGGATACTGGGCGGCGTGTTCTGGAACAGCTGCTTGATCTTGGCACCCAAAGCAAAGCTTGGCTGAGGCAAGATCAGCACCCGTCCAGACAAGACGCGAACATCTTGTTTCTTATCACCTTGCCATCTAGGAAGAGCATCCCACAGTGGCGGAGGTGTCTCGCTATCAGATGGCACAGTGATTCCATACCTGACGAGCTTGTCCTCCGAGTGTCGGGCAGTGTGTTCATCTAGTTTCCAGAACTCAAACGGCACGTGAGTATATTCTACTTCCCACTCCGCGTAGAGTGGGAACCATGGCTGCCTGTCACCCCACTGATCACGCCAGCGCTGGTCGGTAGTCAACTGGTCGTGAAATTGAGGGTAAAATTTCCCTTCGCCTGGTGTGCCGGAGTCGTTACCTGCAGGTCGGAGGGCGTGAAACTCCGTGATTAATGCTTTAGCAGCTGTTCCCAAGACCGTAGGCAGCTTTGCTACGACCAAATATGAGATTGCATTGAGCGTGCTGGGTAGATCTTGATCGGCTATAATGGTCTGGTACGGCGCCCGAATGTTGAGGTTGTCGAGATAATCAAGCGCCCAGCCAGACGGGATGCCCCCAACGAGGACGGTAGGATCATTTCCACCGTAAAAAACCGGCTCACTCGTTGACTCGACGTTGGCCAAGAGGTTGGCCGAACCATCAGTCGGGTTTAAGAGATTGCCAACCTGCGTTTGAAGCTGTCCGATACGAGTTTGGAGTCCACTGATACGGCTTGAGATTCTTCCCGCTTCGGCCTTGAAATTTTCATTTTGGTCATTTCCTTGATTATCGCTCTGACCTAGATCACTGGCATATTTCCACCAAAGAGAAAACATGTCCCAGCGGTATTGGAGCATCGCTCTATCGCACGAGTCAAGCAGCGCCTGTGTAAGGTTCAATTGATTGAGCTTCATAATGGCTGCGGGCTCAGGTTCAGTGGGTTGGTTGGTGCTTGGATCATCAGACTCGGCAAAAAAGTACTTTGAGCCGCCTGGAGAACGAGTGTAAGACCAGTTGTATACGGAGTCTTTGGCCTCTCGCTGGCCTTCAACGCCATCATCACGCGCTTGAAGGAGGGATTCGAGGGCTAAGATATCTTCCTCCAACTTGGCGACATCCTCTGAATTCTCGCTGGCGTCTCCGCGCGCGTGACAATATGCCAACAGTGCATCCATTGGAGTTGTGCCAACCGCGACTGCTGCCTGTTTCTGATCACGCAGGCGATCGTTGAACCCATCAGCTGGGACGCTTTTGGGCTTATTCTCATGGTCCCAAGTCACATCGTACATGCAACTATGACAAAGGACGCGGATCTGACTCTGAAGGTCCATCCAAGGGTCAGGGTTTGCCTCGTCTGTGCCCATCAGCGTCATGAAGAGTGACTGCAGGCTTTCTCCATGGGTAACATTGGCCCCCGATTTCCAGAGGGGGTCAACAGTGTCTTTCCAATGCCAACCCAAAACGTAGTAGCTTGCTTTGGCGTAATCGAGATACGAGGGTTCCTTGCTATCCCCGTATTCGAAGTTGTCCAAGATACTGAAGACGTTGGCATTGTGCATCTGGAAGTCGGCGAAGAGCTGGTTTCCACTTCGGAGGAGACTGATGTCTGGAGGATCAACACTGGGATTCTGGTTCTCAGTCCACTCGGATAGCGGTGTCTTGCGTCCAATGAAGACTTCAGCTTGCTCGTTGATGTTTACATCAGTACCGGCATGACCGAGCACGAATGGCGCTACGTCCGTCTGCAAATCCGCTTGAATGGGGATGTCTTCCAGAGACCAGACGTAGTCGCTGTCAACCACCCACGCTTCATATTCTCTGTCTTTGAAGGCGTCTTTTGCACTCGATGGCTGTATGCTATCAAGTTCAATTTTTCTTATAACAATCCAGCGCGTCGGAGGCTGCAGAAAGTCCGGTGTAGTATGAGTAGAGTTGTCATCTGCCCGAGCAGATGTCGCATCTAGTCCACGTCGCAATCTCTCTGCCTTTTTCCTAGACTCCGGCACAGAATCACTTGCCGAGACGCCTGATCTGTAGAAGCGGGGAAGCGTCCAGTGGATGTAGACGCCATGACGATGGCGGAGAGGATTGGGATTTGGACGACCGCCTAGGTCAGTCAACCGCGAGTTGATGGACGCCGGCGCAGTGTTGTGCAGGGCAACGTGATTCTGAACATCGCTCTGAAGCAGAAAGCTGTCGAGTCTGAGAAATGTGTAGTTGGGTTGAGTGATGGGACAGATACGCGCAGTCGTGTCTTCATCTCTTCCCGTGCCGCATACAGCTGGATTCAGCACGAATACATCTAACTGCATAGGCACAAGAGCGACATCAAAATCCACGATTCCAGTATCGTCACTCATGTTGGTTGATTTGGTGTTTGCTGTGGTGATAGTAAAGATTGAATATGGACTTGGAGACCGAGCTTGGGCAAGGTCAACGAAATGAAGCCTTCGGTATATTGAGGATCTTGTCCAACTATGCTAATACGAGGAGAACGATGGACTATGATTCGGCTCAAAGTACCTTTCCCGCCTAGCAGACCAAAGAAACCGCTAATCTCACAGGCACTGACATCTTGGACCCATACGTCCATTCAGATCTTGCATTGTTTTCTCACACCAACTTCGGCATCTCATCTTTTCTCCCCCTCTTTTCGTTGCAAACCAATACGGCCCGTCTCGCATGACGCTACTGTAAGTTGGCGGATCTGAATCTACCTGCAGTCTTGTGTGACAGTTGTCATGTGGGGGTCACTCAACAGGCTTGCATGGAATGTTGACGCACCATCAGCGTCATAAAGACTTTGTCTGGGAGGGGAAACGTGCATGGAGCTGATAAGCACATGTAACACGCATATGGAGTTACAACGGGGCAGCTCGCACTCTACTCACACCCTCCATAACCATTAGAACATTTGATGCACATGCATCTAACGGAGAGCTCTGATAATAATACTCCGGTTGAGTTCTTTGCTACACGACGTATCAGGAAGAAGCTGTTCGGGGTCTACCATGGTCCCCAACACTGAACCGTGGGAATTTTCTCGGTTTCTCTTCTTGATCATGTGTATCCTACTCATTCGTTCTCTGATTCTTCCAAGCTCAATTATCCGGCTCCCTTCTTATCAAGTCATCCCCTAGCTGAGCATTTTCACATACTGATAAACTCTGCTCAACTTATTATCGGAACCCTACCAGCTTTCACCCCAGAAGCTTAGCCTAGGGGTAGAGGAGCCAGTACCGTTTCTTTTTTACATCCTGTCGCCAAGGGCTAGCAACCTTTCTCTAGCAGACTCCCCAGGGCAATCGCAAAATGACTGTGTCCTCAAGCCCCCCTCGACGCGATGAACCCACAAACAATTCCTTGATAGCAACCAACTCGACAACTTATAGCATCTATGCGAGCTCTGCAGGTAGCAGTCCCGGCGAAAATGTCCAAGTTTTGTCACCGGACAGCCTCGTGGATAAGTTCGTGGCAGGATTGAATCCTGACAAAGTCATCATCTTGTCAACCACGCCAGACCCAATAGCCAGTTTCGATGCTTCTGATGAAACCGTAAAATGGTTCCAGAATATTGATGCTGACGCCACTGGCTCCCTAACCGTCGATGATTCAGCGGCAAAGAACATTGAAAGCTTCGAGTTCAAGCTGTCTCAACCTTGGCCACTCGTCTTCAGCTCTGCCAGTGATGTCTTGCTCTTCACGTTCGGTTCCACCGGTCTTGTAGGCGGCGATGCAACAGGATCCCGAATTGAAGCGCCTGGTATTGACTCAACTGGCAACATGCTGACCTGTGGTCTTGACTTCGTCAAAATGGAAGACATCACAGGAGTCAAAGTCAAGGACGTCTTCAAGAACGCCAACCAAGACGGGATGACTGAATACCTGCTAGATGCAATCCTTAACCTTGAGGTCACGCTCAAGAAGCCGGACACTGATGCCCCGCCCAAGAGGAACGCTCTGTGGTTCGTTCCATCAGCGGCTAAGCGGCTTGAGACTCGCCTACAGTTCCAGCTGTCACTGTTTGAGCCCTTGCAAGATCTATTCTCATTTGCCCTGAGAGGTCTGGTGATTGAGAGCGCAGATGTCGTATACAAGAGTACGATGCAGCTGGCATTGACAGAAAATGGCGAGAAGCCTGTTTTTGACGGTGAAGTAGCATTCAGCATTGAATGCACCATCAACAGCGCTGGCAGTACAGTGTCAATGCTCGCCGGCGTCGAGTTCACCCCCTCTACCATTAACTTTACCTTCATGTTCCTCTCCCCAGATCCACTTTCAGGAATACTGAAGTGGTTGGCTGATCTTGCAGAGGATGACGCTGTTGAGGCGGTGGTTGACGAACTTCTAAACAAGGAAGAAAATGGAACCAAGGTTCTGCCCGGGGCAACGTTACGGAGACTGCGTGTTGCGCTTGATACAAGAAAAGACCCGCAGAATCCCAGAATCGGCTCCTTTTCTTTCGACATCGAGGTATCTGCAAGTTTTGGCCGAGGGGAAAACACCAATACTCCCATCTTCTTGATCACATATAATTGGGATCGGTCTATTGGTACTTATGGTACTCTGACTGGACAATTGTGGAACGGTAAGTGATAGCCCAGTTGACGCTCTGTCTCTTTTACTGATTGAAGCCATCTTCCAGATTTCAACACGTCCGATGATCTGGACTTGGAACCGAGTGGAGAGAAGTGGGCTATTTTGAAGCCTGTGGCTACCTCGCCAGCGTCGTTTATCGACATTGCCACTCTGATCCCCGGCCAGAAGGTGGTCAACATCCCCGACACCCTGCCTTCTGAGATAACCGTTGCATCCCTTCAGTTATCGCAAGAATCATTTGCCCTTCGGTGTGCGGCTACCGCTAAGCCCCGATCTCCGGGCTCTGCCCCTCAACCTTATCTGGGTGAAGTTGTTCTCTCTGCCTATTTCAATTGGGGTAGAAGCTCGGCCTTTGCTTTTGACGTCGGAATATCCGTCATGATTGATCCTCCAGAGGAGTCTGAGTTCGATACCCCAGCAGCTTTTATCGGATCTCTGAGCTATGCTTCACCCAATCAATCTTGGGAACTCAGGGCCTCCATCAATGGGTTGTATGCAGCCGTCCTAGCCGATTTCTTCGACGAAGATGCAAAAGACCACATTGGGCCGCTGATCAACTCCATTGCCATCAACACTTTGAGTGTTGAGTACGCATATGAGAGACCACAAGGCGGTACTAGTTCAACAACCGTGGGGAGCACATTCGCTATCTCTGGCGACTTGGTCATTGCAGGGTTGAGATTGAATATTGACTTCACGTACAACTCCGGTGGTTTTGTGTTCTCAGCAGCGCTCAATCCAGAGAATAAGGAGGATGCCAAGATCGGAGACATCTTAATAGACATCCTTGGTTCTGAGTTTGACATACCAGATTTCGTACACAACACCTTACTGGTTGGTGATAACAAGGACGCGTTCCGTATCGATATCCAGAAGAAGACGACAACTTTAAACGCTGTTGACATCGAGTCATTCCAATTCCTCGCGCAACTCAATATCGGGCATCTTCAAATCCTGTTCTCCCAGCTTCACAGCACCAAATGGGACGCGAAGGATCCTTCAAAGCGACTATTCAAAGCAGCCATCAACGGCTTTGGCGCCATGGAGCTTGAGATCCCTCTGATCGGCACATTGACCCAGCCACTTGATGAGCTCTACTTCCTCTTCGTCCAGGATCCCAAACCACCAAGAGCCCCAGGACAGCTTACAGGGCTTACCCGGGAGGACGTTGCTCTATTCAACAGCGGCTTGCAAGCCAATCAGCTGCTGGTTGCTGATAAAATCAAGCCTGACCAAGCCAAACCATCAGACCTTCTGGTGCCATCTGGATGTCACTTCGCCGTCATCATTCGCAGTACCACGGGTGAGCGCATGTGTCTGCTTAGTTACAGCTTTATGAAACCTCAGGGTTCTTCCTCTCAAGCGTTGATAGATCCTGCTTCTAGTGTGCGAAAGGGCAGAAGACGCACTGGGGATGAAATGGACGATGGAGGCCCTAGTGCTCAAGCGCCATACAAGAAGGTCGCAGGCCCAGTGGCGATTAGCAACGTTGGTCTTAAGTACAAGGATAAAACATTGTCAATCGTCTTTGATGCGACCTTCCAGCTTGGCCCGATTGGATTCTCTCTGCTCGGCTTCAGTCTTAACACTCAATTCGAGACACTGGACAAGCTACCAATCATCAGTGTCAACATCAACGGCTTGGCAGCATCCTTTGATAAATCTCCATTCACCATTGCTGGAATCATCGTCCACGGCAATGACGGCGCCATGGATTACTATGCTGGAGGGTTGATAATTGGTTTCCGTCCGTATCAGTTCCAGGCAGCCGGCTTCTACGGTGTCATCACTCTCAAGAACAGCAACGGTAGCTTCCAGAGCGTGTTCGTCTTTGCAAAACTCAACGGTCCGCTCATGACGCTTGCGTTCGCTGAAATCAGTGGAATATGCGGTGGTTTTGGCTATAATAGCAATGTTCGCCTACCATCCATAGATCAGGTGTCCGATTTCCCGTTCATCAACAGCAGTCGACTCAGCGGCAACGACAATGCGCAAGAAGTACTTCTAGAGCTCGTCGATCCCTCAGCCGGTGGATGGTTCCAGCCACTCGATAGCACCTACTGGGGTTCAATTGGCATGAGGCTCTCTGCGTTCCGTATGCTAAACGTCGACGCAGTGGTTGCAGTCCAGTTTGGTAACTCGGTCAAGCTGGGTATCTTTGCCGCAGCGGTTTGTGACATTCCGTCGGCCAATTCGCGACTCAAGCTGGCCCATGCTGAACTGGGCATCGCCGCTGTCCTGGACTTTGACTATGGCTTCCTCAAGATCGAGGCTCAGTTATCGCCCCGCTCGTACATTCTCAGTCCTAATTGCCATCTCACCGGTGGTTTCGCTCTCTGCTACTGGTTCGATGCGCCTCTTGCCGATAGAGCCAGAATTGGAGACTTTGTTTTTACGCTAGGCGGGTACCACCAAGCCTTCCACGTACCCGTTGGTTATCCCAACCCTCCTCGCCTGGGTATCAGCTGGAATTTGGGTGGCGGCTTGTCAATCTCTGGAGAAGCTTACTTTGCAATCACGACCAAAGCATGCATGGCTGGTGGGCGCCTGCATGCTGCGTTCAAAGCGGGACCGCTGTCTGCTTGGTTCGATGCCTTTGCCAATTTCCTCATCAACTACAGACCATTCTACTTTGACATGTCAGCTGGAGTCTCCGTCGGCGTGGGATTCAGCATCGACTTCTGGTTCATCCACATTCGCATCTCTGTCCAGATTGGCGCCGAGCTTTACCTTTGGGGCCCACCTGTTGCTGGCCGTGTTCACGTCGACTTCTGGATTGTCGCTTTCGATATCAATTTTGGCGATTACATTTCCAAGGACGAAAAGGTCACCCTGGTGGATTTCTACGAACTTGTACTTCAGGATTCGCCTGCATCTTCCTTCGCGTCGGCGAAAGCCTTGACCACTGGAGAGAGTATGGAGCGAGAACAGCAATCAATTACAGCGTCAGCATTGACGAGACCCAAGAACGAAGCACACAATTTCCTTGCCGAGTCTGGATTGTTAAACCCCAATGACGAACCAGAGCGGGGACAGACAGACCCATGGACTGTCCGAGCTGGCACATTTATTTTTGTTGCAGAATGTAAGATGGCCATAACTGCTGTCAGGACAAGCGATAGTGGTGCTCCAATCCTTCAACACAACGAGGTTTTCAGTAAGCCGATGAAGTTGACGACGTCCATGACTTCGATCCTACAGATTCAGGTCATACATGAGGACCGAAGCAATCCTGAGGAAGATTGGCAATTTGAGAAATATATACAAATGCTTCCAAGTGCTCTATGGGCAAAGTGTAAGTCTTGCCAGCATGTTTCTCTCCTCTCTTCTTATACTTGGGAAGATTCAGTTCTGTTCTGCTATCGCCGAACTCGTCCAGACAAGCTAACCCGTCACAGATGACCGACGAACTGATCCACGCCAGAGCGGAAACAATGTCGGCGATCTGCTCAACACAAATGACGGTAGCCCTCCTCTCATGACAGGCGTACGAGTCACCGCACCCAAGCCAACCATATCTCCCGATCCATTCCCAGCCTATAAGGTTGCGGATGCAGACCTCCAAGAGCTGACTGCAGAGCGTCCTTTCCCTACTATGGTCACTGCTGAGGATGCGTGGGCTCCTGTCAAGCCGAATGATGATGTCAAAAAGCGATATGAAGACGTTCATGATGCCTGGGCAAATCCTGTGCTAGAGGACAAGGGCCAACAAGGGTTCGTGGGCGCCTTGGCACAGAGCTTGGGATGGAGTGGCGTGAGTGGGCTGCAGAGCGTTGCTGGAATTCCAGATAGGCTGAAGAAGGGTTTTATGAACATGTATGTAGCGTCCCCATTGTTAACTGCCTGAGTTTGATAGTATGTAAGTTTTGACATAGAGGCTGTTGTCCTCCAATTTGAATATGAATGTTGTTTAATTTAAAAAGGGATTTAGTTATTACTCTTACTATGAAGTTAGTATAAGAGTTTTTTTCTGTGATTAGTGGGTAAAGTTTTAAGTTAAGGACTTAATTAATATATTAGTCTGTTTTAATAGAATTAAGATCTAATAATTAGACTATATATTAAGAAAATAAGAAAGATATCTATAAATATCTTTATAAAAATAATAAACTAAGTATACCTAATATAATATTTATTAAAGATTAAAGGATATTATTTTTATATATTTAGCTTTTTTTCTTATTTATAAGTATTTATCTTTATATAGTTTTTTAATTAATTTA